>CM036320.1:7331727-7386680 GCA_020567845.1 Rhododendron henanense subsp. lingbaoense | reverse complement strand
AAAAAATGGTGTTTACAAAGTGCCATAGAACATTTCATCCGTGATAAGATGAATTTCTATGGGGTCATATAGTAAACCCAATTTACTAAATATACTTGCTGAATGAACGCCCCTCTACTTATTTTGGACGCATATCCCATTCCCTTTTCTACTGTCAAGTGTCTGAGAATGGGTATTTCATACATTTAGCACAGCCAAAGTAACAATATATGCCTAAACACAGCACTATAACAGTGATATAATTGTCATGTTTAGCGAGAAAAACAGGAATTGTGCAAGTTACAAGGTTCCCGTAAACCTTTCTTGTCTCTCAAGTCTCATCTGTAGTGAAGAAAATCTTCAAGGTCTTAAAGCAACTACTATAAAGAATTGGGAAAAATGACAAGGTGAATTTGTAACTACTTGTTATACGTGAACACTAAGTCGCCAATTATCACTAAGATCTGAATTTTACAAACAAATATGCTTCCTTGTGGTTTTTGGAGCAAAAACACAAATGACATCCTTAATACTAATTCCATTATGCTCTGTTGCATTCTTTACGGGTGAGTAGGTCAAGTCTCAACCTGACAAACAAGGGAAGAAGGTGATTTCTATTCTTAAGGATAGAAGCTCGTTCTGTTTATTAAAGCCTCCATATTTAGTCTAATGCAAACAAACATAAATCTAGCTCAACAAGGAAAAAGAAGCTATCGTTGTCCGTTCCGGGTTTGCAGTTGATGAACAGGAACAACCGCAATTATAGGAATTTTTATGGCCCATGGTTATCGGGTTTGTGAATTCCCTGAAAACCCCAATTCCTATATAACACAAGGAAGCAACTTGTGATGATCTAACTTGAAGAAAAAATACGGGGGATAAACTATAAAAAAAAAAGTAGAATAAAACGAACACATACCCTAAAAGATAGATAATTAGACAATTGTGTCCACAAGAACATTTTCTGATCCCTGCTTCTCTCTCCAGATTGCCAGTACTTCATCAGTTCTGAACCGTTGTGTGAAGGTCGATTCCTCCAGCGGAGTTGACATCCCACTAGCATAAGCAAGTAGGCCAGTATATGCAATCATCGCACCATTGTCGACACAATACCTGTCATCCGTCGCAAACAAGTTTCCACCCCTCTCTGAGCACATGATTCTCATCATATCTTGCAACCGCTCATTGCATCCCACACCACCAACAATCAGAACATCTTTCGAATCACAATGTGCCATTGCCCGTTCTGTAATCTCCACAAGCATTGCAAAAAGCGTTTCCTAAAACAAATAGATTGATATGGAGATACTGAGTCACAACTAGCTTGTGTATATATACCACTAACCCTAGCATGTTATACTGGAGAGGTGTTAAAGCATCCAACTCAAAAGAGAATCCGCCTAGTCTCATGTACTAGTTTTAGAGGTGATAATTAACCAATGTGGGACAAATTCCAACACTCCCCCGCACGTGCGACCCCCCGACTCGCACGTGGAGAGGTCAACAAAGGATCCGAAAGATACGGATCACAACGAAACAAGGTGCAACTATGGCACAAACAAAGGGGAAAAGCCTCTATTATAACCTAGCTCTGATACCATGTTAAATCATCCAACTCAAAACCAATTGGCAATGAGTGGAGAAGCTGCCCATGCTCATATACTAGTTTTAGAAGTGATAATTAATCGATGAGGGACAAATTCCAACAAGAGGTATACCAGCTACATAACATTTTACAACAACAAATATGCAAAGTGTTCACTAAATAGGGGAAGCAATGCAAATGATTACCTGCAGGGAATAGCACAAATCTGCAGGGGTGCACTCATTATTTTTTAGCTTTTCCTCCGCAGTGGTTTCGATGTAACTCAGTATTCCGCTAAACGAAACATCCATTCCTTTGACAACATAGGGAAGGTCTATGAACTTTTCGCCTTTCTTTGCAAGCTGATGAATAAGAAAAGTAAGCCAATTCAAGACAAAGGCATATATTCATCAGCTTGTTTATGGAGATCTCTTTATTTAGAAGACAACACAGATCATAATCAGCAGCTGAAGGCTATCCAAGAAAAATCTGAATATCTCCAATCTCTAGAACATAGATATATTCATAAAGTAGCAAACTGAAGTTCGTGAGAACACCTATCTGAATCTGTAACGGATCTCATAGACATAATAGAAAAGCACTCAGACTCAATGTAAGGAAAATTGAGAAATGTCGACACACAATTCTTTTGAATAAAAGAAATACTCAAATCCTATGAAGGCAAATGACACATCTGCCAAACAAAGTAAATGTCACTGCATCAATGAAAGAAAATGTCTAAATTCTCTGCCTTAACCCACGCTCCCCCCATCTCCCACCCCTGTGCCAGTATCCCTTTTCACCCCAATTTCCCATTTATCAAGAAACCCAACTCAGAAACCATCTTCACATAATGTCACTCATTTCACCTTCAATTGACGGCTCCCTAATTAACACCCCTCTTTTATTATAGATAGCACATTCGCTAATCTCACATATGCAACAACTCTATCTCTCTGTATTTTGCCTCAAATCCACTTACCATTCTCCATCATCTATACCTTCTTATATCCACACCCTAATTTACAATTATAAAGGCAGGCTACATGTTTTAGAGTAGCTTTACACCCATGGCAACCATCACCCTTTCACTGATAATCAGTTGTCTGAAAGATGGACCACTTGGCGCAATACAGAAAGAATTTGGAGATGTTCAGAGTATCTCTAGAAGCATAGCAGTTAAAATACACATGAAAATTATAGCCACACTCAAAATTCATCAACTTCCCGATTTTTTTGAGAAAGATGAGAGAATAAAATGAAAAGAAGAAATACAAAAGTAAAGTAACACAATGGTAATTATCATCAATTTTATGCATTAGTAAGACTACAAGTACATATACATTTCAGATCAATTTTTTGGAGCTTAACTAGTGTTTGTGACCACTTACCAAGATATATGTATCAAAGCCAATTATATGACACTATTACTAGAAGGATGTACACATCTATGACATTCATAACAAATGACACGAATATATAACTGTGATCGACTCTATCCCTTGTCCATTGACAGTCCTGTTTTACACATTCCAGCACTCATCTGACATTCAAGGGCTCCAAAAAACATACATCAATTTCACATCCCTGTATAGCTAAGAGAACTTGCAGCTCCATCATCAATAACTATGGGGCAAAAGGAGAAACTTAATGAAACTACAGAGTAGAGCAATAGCCCATTCACACAAACAAAATAGAGGGCCGTCATCCAGTCACCTCCGTTACAGACATTGGCTCGCCAATGGTCATCCTTCCAACTAGATAAACCTAGAGTAGGGATTTGGTCAACCTCAATACCTTTAAGGACTTCCAAAATGCAATTTAGTACTTATAAAACAAAGATTGTCATGAAATAGGTTAAGCAAACGCATTTCCAATTGCATACCTGCTCAATGTTGTACCCAGGGCTCGGATCATTAGACAAAGTCAGAACCCTAGCAAACCGGTCCAAGCAATTCCCGACAGCAATATCTATAGTCTCCCCAAAAATCCGATACCGCCCCTCGCTATACGCAATCACCTGTGTGTTCCCACCACTCACGTACAAAACAACAGGATCAACTGCCCCAGTCACAATCCTCCCCATCTCAATATGCGCAACACAATGGTTCACAGCCACAATGGGTTTGTTCCAAATCTGTGAAAGAACCCGAACAACAATAGCCGCAACCTGCAATGGCGCACCCATGCCTGGCCCTTTAGTGTAACAGAGACAATCAATATCGTTTGGAGTTATTTGGGCCGTCTTGAGGGCGGACTTGATGAGTGGAAGGATGTGTTGGAGATGGTGTTGGGCAGTTTCTCTGGGGAGGAATCCATGGCCTGGTGGGGTGATGTAGGTGTGTCTAGGGTTTGACAAAATTGAGCCGTCAAGGGTCACAACCCCAACACCAATCTTATTGGCTGACCCTTCAAACCCAAGAGCTATCATCTTCTTCATCTTATGATTCTGTGACTAACTTAAATTCCCCAAGCCTTCAAATTGGTCTGACGACTTCAACTCGAATTGTGTATTCTTGTTATCTGGGAAGAAAATGTACAAACATAGTAGAGTGACACGGGCACAAGTACATATATTACACATATATAAGAGCATTTCCAAGAGAGAGAGCAAAATGAGAACTAAACTATATTTGAAGAGTCATGTCACCAAAAAGAACTCCAAGGGAGATAGTAAACTAACTAGACCATTTTGGTGTAGCACTCTCACTCTTCAATTTTGAAGAGAGAGAAACGACTATTCAAATTGACACATCATCAAATATAATAACGATGATTGGTTAATTACTTGATTTTTTTGGCAATGTGGGTCCCTTAAAGTCAAAAGATTAATAAAAAAATTTAAAGGTTAAAGAGTCCTTTGGAGTGGACTTGATGCAAATGGCTCTTTGCCACATGTGTTACCAAATCTAAATTAGGTATAGAAATTTGCTATCTCCTTTGGAGATGCTCTAACACTATATATTACACGTGACATGACACCGACACTCTGACACACCAATGTTAAAAAATTGGAGGGCACGACACGTTTGGGGACACGTTTTAAATGATATATATTTATGCAGTTATACGTATGAAAAGGCTCTAATTCTATATGTGTAACACCATATATAGCTTAAATCTTATATATCATCACATTATTCACAAAAGTATTCCAACAAAAAACATTTCATCATCTGTGTGTCTTTGTCATCAATAAACTATCATATGGTACACAAAGAAGAAAGACTTTTCTAAGCTTTAACAAGAGTATTAACTATTTCGTTTAACACCCCAACATGTCTTGCAAGTGTCCCAAGAGTGTCCTAAGAATTTTTTGGAGTGTCCCCGGAGTATCCAAACAAAAAACGTTGAGAAAAAGTAGGACACGTTGGATTTGTGTGTCGGACACGTGTCCAGAGAGTGTCGGTGTCCGAGAAGTGTCTGACACAATACGTGAGCTCCGACGAAGTGCCTGTGCTACACTATATTTCATGCATGAATAAAATCATCTCATTTTAAGAGTAACTGTGAATGCGAAATCAGCTGATTTACATTCTTTCAAGCCAGAAATAAAATTTAACTAAGCTTTGTGTCTCAACCGTTTCATTTTGCCTATATGAATCATTTTCTGCTACTGTTCTTAGGAGCTTCAACTGAGTTCAATAAGCTGGATTGTTATTAACCTCAGAGCATACCGTGTTAATTTAGGCCTTCCCTTCCCCTCCCAATAGCAATTTTTTTAGCAATTCCCTGCATTTCCATTAACAGTAATATTATTGTTTTTCTTTACTTTTGCATCCCTTTATAGGTTTGCGAAGCCTAAGAACAATTTTGAAGGTAAAATTAACAAATAGAGTTTTTAGTTGCTTAATCTATTTCAACAAGACGACAACCAAACACACTCGGTTGTCTAACCCATGAACAAGTTAAAACTGAATGAATATACATATAGAACATCAAAAGGGACCTATGGGCTCATTCATGCTCGATGTAGATGGAGATTGTGAACAAAGAACAACAGATGCTCTATCACAAGCTCCCAGATTATTTACATTGATAGCACAGATTATGCATATCCATGTACAAGCACACAAGTAAATAGTCTAATAATCCTACAAACATATATGCACAAATCTATAAAAACATATATAGAAGCCAATAGTTATAAGAAAGTACATGAATATATTCAGTGACACACACACACACTTGATGGGGCAACATGACTCACGACCCCAAAACCAATCTTATTGACGTACTTCTCAAATCCTTGAGCTATCACCGTCATCTCTATGCACAATATAACTAACTGAACTCAAATCCATCAATGCCTTCAAATTACGTTGATGAGTTCAACTGAAATTTTTTTCGGTTCAACCGTTTGGGGTGTCCGGGATAGCTTACCCACACCACAACTAATCCCCTCCCCGGTCCAGTCAAAGGCAGGCCATCCATGCCGGGACTAACGAATTCAGAAAGAAATTACTTTCTTATGGCCTGGTCCCAATAATCAAAGATGAATATTCCTGTTATACAAACTGAAATTCGTATATTCCTGTTATAGAAAATAAATACAGAAAAAATATTTTGTGCCACGTGTAATTAAAATAAAATATCATCTCCTTCTTTAAGAGTAATTCCATATATGAAACACATATAAATAACCCAAATTAGGCGTTTTTTAACCAGCATATAAAACTTAAGACACACGGCCCGGGCGCAACTATAAGGTTGCCACAGCGTGACCTGCTGGTGGTCATTGGTTTGAGTCGTGGAAACAACCTCTCCGCTTGCGGGGTACGGCTGCGTATATCTTGGCAATAAGCTCCCGAAACCTAGACAAAACGCTTGTGTGTGCATGTGCGTGTGTGTGTGTGTGTGAGAGAGAGAGAGAGAGAGAGAGAGGGAGAGGGGGTTACCTGCGAGCAGTCGCCAGGAGCGCAAGGAGAGAGAGAGAGAGAGAGGCGGGAGAGAGTCAGAGACGGCTTGGAGTAGCAGTGGAAAATTAATCGGTCCGATGATGTTGGACCCGTTTGACTTGAATTTATGTTCGGACCTTGGAGCCCACCCGGCTATTGTTGGGCTTAAGGCCTGTTTGGAACTCATAGAAAGGAAAGGAAAATAAAATAAAATAAAATGTGAGGGAAATGCGAAGAAAAATGTAAGAGAAAATGTATTGTTCTTAAAACTATGTTTTCTTATTTTCTTTCCCAACCAAACAAGGGAAGGGAATGTTAAAAAAACAAAAAAGGGAGAGGGAATTTTTTTTAATTTTCTTTTCTATTCCTTTCTTTAACACACATTCCAAACAAAGCCTTAAAGGCTATTTGGAATGAATTGGGTCATGGGCCTAGCTTAAGAGACTGGCAGAAATTACAAAATTGTTATTGGTACAGCACTTGTACACCACCTTGTGTGGGACCCATTTTGAGGTTCCACACAAATATTCCGAACCTTTCTAATTTGTTCAAAATATTTTTTGAAGGGCCCCTGTAAAAAATTAGTTCAATTGAATATCGGTAAGTGTTTGATCCATACGTTATTTTTTTGGTCCATATGATTAGAGACCAAAAAAAGAACATATTTACTGATATCCGGCTGAACTGATTTTTTCCGGTTCAAAAAAATTTCTGTTAGTGGAGATTTGGGACTAGTACTCCTACAGTACCCCCATCAAGTTTGGATGGATGCCTTGAGCTCATCTTTTGTTAGTGGTTTGGGTCGAGAACAATGATCAGAATTGTTTATTTTGTAGAGTTTGTCAAGTACATAATATATGTATTAATATTAGTTTGATAGAACATCAATAATAATAAGTACATGAACAAAACAGATTTGTACAAAGCAAAATGGGATGACGAAAAATAATTTGAAACTTCAATTCTGAATAATCTACTATAACAAGTGCTTTGCTGCCTCTCATTTAGAGTTATTCAAGAATACAAAATAAATACTCCAAAGTCACAAAGGATTCATTTCGAATCTCTTCAACAGGTGGGCTTTTTCTATTCAATGTGGCTCTTAAAACTTGTTTCTCCCTGGTGTCAACAGGTGCTCTTTTCCTGATCAGATCCATCACCTGATCTTCCTTCATGTTTGCTCTATCCAATGCCTTCTCCTTCAGTTGGAGCACCACCTATCATGAGCACTTCTGCAATGAGCTCCATCCAATACAAGTTTTCCAAATCATTTATACACTGGAGTATTAGTTTTTGTACCTCGGTATAGCTCAAAGGGGACAACAATCCAAGAATACTCAGCACTTCTTTAACCACTTTCTCTATTTCTATCAAGGACTGGATCAGAGGTAGATGCTGCTTTGGCTGTCCCTAAAAGTATACGGGGCGAAAATGTTCATCAAATTTACTCAAAGGAAATAGGGTCAGATGTGATAGGCCCTGAGAGTATTAATAGTATTCTCTTCAAATGTGTACCTTTAGACTGTCTAAAACTTTGTTTATGAACCTTAATGATTCTGGCAGTATGCTGCCCAATACAGGAGAGGTTTGCAAGTCATCTGACATTTTGGTTTGGAAATCGTTCCGTAGCCTATAAATGCAGCTTTTGGCTTCTTCAGAAATTTGAGTTGTTTTACCATTTGATTCTGCTCCCTCCTCTGGGTTGCCGTCGCGTAATGCAGACACAGCTGCTTCACAATCTTGCAAAGTCTACCAAAAAGCTCAAAATTAGATGCATCAATAAAATATGTGAAAGAAAATGTTTACCTTGGCATCAGGTATGTGCAAAAATGAGATAGAAAAGCAGCAGAAGTCATAGAATAACTAAAGCAAGTGAGAGAAAACTGCAACTGAACCTTGAAATGCATCTCATATATATAAATCTTAAATCCACAAATCAGCGAAATCTGTATTACCAAATATGAAAAGGCATATCCCCAAGCACAAATTGGTGGGTGCCTATTGCTTGTGATTTCTGAGGGAGCAATTCCATGCAATTCATCAATGTGACTAGCATAAAGGTTACCAACCATAACAAACATGGTTATGAAGAAAAGATCACGTGGAGTGCTAAATGGATACAAAAAGAAGCTTGCGGCCAACAACATGATCAGATTGGCTTGATCATGTTAGGCTTCCAGCTTGATTAGCTATTAGAAAGCGCTGTACAAGGCCCCGAACCAACCCCAATGGACCACATTTAGCACGATCTAGAAGAGGAACTTCTTGTCCAATTGCATCACAGCCCACAAACACCCCTAGCATTACCATTTACCAAGAAGTAGACTCGAATCTCCAAAAATAAGATATTCCCCTTGGTGACAAAAATTTGTGAAGGTGCCCAAATGAATTGTTACTCCTTAGCATTAACAAAGCTCTTCTATCCATCAACAAAGCTCTCTATGTTCCTCCTACATCGGGTAATACTTTTCAAGTACTTCTCCCACAGTTTTTCATTGTCCAAGTACTCAATGTACCCATTCATTTCTTGCTAGAATGTTCTAATTATCATGGTGGGTCAATCACAAGGGACTTTTAGCATTTCGTGTGTTAGTTTTTTTTTTTTAATAACAATTGTGTGTGTGGATTGGGGGGGGTGGCTAAGTTGAGATTTTATTAACAAACCAAAAGACACAGCAGAGGGGCAAGCCCCAGATTACAAGACCAACAGCTCAAAGGGCAAAGCATAAAGTCCTTAAACCAAGACTAGTTAGCTAGGAGACTGGCAAACTGGCACCCAAAGCTTAAAAACAAACAAAACAAAATCAACAACAACCAAATATCCCATCAGGGATATTCCAACTACAGCATAGAGCCAGGCTACCCTCTGTTCTTTTAACTCTTCTCCAAGAGCTAGCGCAGGCAAAACACAACAATTGGATCTGATCTTGTCTCCCAAGTCCCAGCTACCAAACAAAGGTTGACCAATAATGTGGTTATGCAAGACCTTGTTGGTTGATACTTGGGAGCACAACTGGATACCCGCCCTATTGAATAATAAGGCTCATTTTGGGGAACGGGGACACAGTTTTTTACTGATTCGTGATTGAAGATGCTCTGCTGGCATTCATTGATTAAATTTGTATCTCCTCTCAGACCACATAATAGAAAACAATAGATAATACGTATAAAGCAGCATGGTTAGTAGTTAGTAAAGCAACTTTCCAATAACTAAGGTCTGGGTAACCAGAGCAAAATATCTTTACCAAAAAAAAAAACCCAGAGAAAAATATCAGCAATCACTTCTATAATTCTACTCAACTCAACTAAGCTTTGTCTGATCTATTTGACAGTGGCTACATGAATTTTGGTATCTCTGCCAATATGGTCATGAACCTTTCTTCATCGCGTAAGTACAATAAATACGTTTGCAAATGTTAGAATATTAGTAGTAGTCATTAGTCTTGTCCCACAATGGTTAATGTATTCTTGTGTCAAGAGATGACATAATTTAAATAACTAATCTTTGTGTTAGGGTTGATTAACACCCAAAACACTTTTTCTCTCCCAAATAACAGTAAAATTCCAATGCAGCAACAATTCTATAAACATTGTCAACCACATGAATAAGAATATACCTGATAAATGTAAAAAACTGCCTCTGATGCATTATCTAGCTGTGAAGTTGAATAGTTCACAGGAGATCTGTAATGCACACTCATCAAGTAATGCCTCAAAGACAAAGGATGGTAGAACTTTGTTATCTGCGAAAACGAAAGATACTAATTAGTAGGTTAGGAAAAAAGAAAATTTTTACTCGAGGAATATTGAAATATCGTAACACAACCACATGTTTTACAAGCAGATGAAGAAAGCATGAAAACAATAAGATTGTCCCCTTACCTCATGAGCTGGTATGTGGTTCCCCAATGATTTTGACATTTTATCATCTCCATTATTGACCCTACCAATATGCACCCAGTAACCCACTTTGCTAGCTTGGCATGCAGCCCAGCTCGTGACAATCTCATTTTCGCGATGCGGAAAGATCAAATCCCTTCCACCACCATGAATATCAAATTGGATGCTGAGATAATGGGAACTCATTGCACTACACTCCATGTGCCATCCGGGCCTCCCATGACCCCAAGGGCTGTCCCAATAGGGTTCACCAGGCTTTGAAGCCTGTGCAGAAAAAAACATTAAAACAGTAAGATGTACGAACATCACAAACACCGGCAATGTGTCAAGGATTTTTACCTTCCACGGTGCAAAGTCGTGTGGATCCCGCTTCTTGGGATCAGGAGTAACTAAAAGGTCTTCCCGAGAATTCCCTGATAAGCAGCCGAATTAAATTTGGGTATTTATCAAGACTGAAGTACACATCCCCATCAACTACGTAGGCGCAGTCATTAAGGATGGTCTGCAATCAACACCAAAACAGAGGGAGAACTTATATCATTGCAAGGAATACATACAACTATAATTCAAAAGCTCCCATGCTTTGCTTCCATCAACTTTACATCCACAGCAACGATATAGGTGCGCCGTCTATGTAGAACCGACACAGACACACTAACACCGAAACATGAACTGCAAAGAGTTGGAGGATACTACACGTCGGGGTCACATTTTAAAAATAGTTATGTATTCTATTGTGATTGTTAAATTAAGAATAATAAGGCTCTTGTAAATATGTAACACCACATGTACCTTAAATCATATTTATCGAAACATCATTAACAAAAACACTAGCACAAAAATCATTTCGTCACTTACGTGTCTTTATAATCAATAAACCATCATCTATCTCAAAGAACATAAGGTTACCTAAGTTTTAACCATAACCTACTGTTTCGTTGAACACCCCTGACTTGACTTGCAAGTGTTATGTCATTTTGTGTCCTTAGTCTTAGACTCTTAGAGCATCCGTAGTGGGTATGTTAACTAGTGTGTTAATTGTGTGTGTTAAGACTTAACAAACAAAAATGTATTTTTTGTGCCACAATGCATGTGTGTTAGAGTATGTTAGAGTGTGCTAAATCTAATAGTGTGTTAGCATGGTTATTAAGTTTGGCAACCAAGCTAACAAACAATAAGTGGGCCCTATCTCCATAAATTCAAACTTCAATCATAAAACATAACAATACAATCAAACCGTGTCATTCTCTGATCTAACCAATTTTCCAAACCAAATGGAGCAACATCTCGTCACCGGACTCCAAATATATCAGTAAAAATCAACATGAAAATTAGAATATGAGGGATGAAAATTAGACAACAATACATCTCGTCTCTTTCTATAGATTTAGAGAAAGAGAAACCCATGGGAACCAAGAATAATCCGGAGAAAAAAAAAATGGAATTAAACCCATGAGATGATCGAGGTGGAGCCGGTGGTGGTGGTGGTCTCCAGCGGTGGTGGGAGTCGCCGGTGGTGGTGCTCCTCCTCCCTCTCTCTCTCTTTCTCTCCCTCACTCTCCGTTCGTTTTTCAGATCTGGTGTACCTTTGTTTTCCTTTTATTTAATTTTTTTTTTTTAATGTTGGGTGAAATTGTGGATCTTAGTGATGACGTGGCAAATGTTGTAATGATGTTGTAAATTTTTGTTGTCATCGTAGCATTACATAAAAATCAAAGGGCTAAAAACTTACGTTGCCTTTTTCAAACTTTAAATTTACTGTTGCCTTTTTCATTGTTTTTCTATATATATTTTAAAAAGTTAACACACTCCTAACTAACCCATTGAGGTACTCACATATATACTAACACACTCCTAAGTTAACACACACTTGTGGGACCCATTTTTTATCCTAACACATACCTTAACAAATATTTTGATACACAAATATAACACACCCATTGCGGATGCTCTTAGTGGGTCTATAAATAGGTGTCTAGAGTCCTCATTAGGTAGTTTTTGATGTTTTGATAAAAGAATACTTGAGAACCAGGGCCGGCCCTGAGCTGAAGCCCGAGGTGCGGCCGCTTTAGGCCTCCAGATTTTATGCAAAAACAAGGGCCTCGTCGTCCATATAATACAATTATATATTATATGTATATTGTTCCGCATTATTGCACAAAAGGCCTTCCGGCCGAGTGGTGAGTTAAATGTTCCATAAGTCAGGGGTCCTTGGTTCGAACCCAAGTAATGCCGCCTAGCACAACCTTTTTCCCCTTTGGCACTTTTATTTCCCTTTCTTATTTTCCTGGATCTTGTTGGTAATAACATATGATGACTCCTATATTATAAGCTACTTAAACTTTAATAATATGTTACTCAAGATCAAGATTTAAATCTTTTGTGCACCATAAATATTTTGATAAGTTTTTTTGTTTGTTTAATTAACTTTGAATATCAAATTTTAAATAAAATATAATTTGCTAAAAATAAACCAACATAATTTATTTTCACTTAACAAACATTGATAAAAAAATATTTAAATAACCGTTAAAGAAAACGCATTGTATGATGACGGACAATTCGTTATGTTTAATTCGTGTATTTTTCTAAGGGTATAATTTTTTCAAAAGTTTTTCTTCCTTAAATTACGAAACTAAAATACCATATTTAATATTTTTGCCTTAGCAGTAAAAAAAACTTTTACCTTATATTACCCACCTACATTAATTTATTTTTTGTTAAAATAACTAGGCCTCATTTAAAAATTCGCTTTAGGCCTCTAAAATCTCAGGGCCGGCCCTGTTGAGAACTAGTCTCTTTTGTATGCTATTTATGGATTCTCTCTCTTATGAAATCTATCCATTGATTTGGCTAAATCAATGCATCAGAAACAAAACAAAGTTTAATACAAATCTTTGCATGGGCAACAGTGCACTCTCATTTAATGCCAAAAAGTTCTCTGAAACTCAAAAGCCTTCTAGTAATCATTTTGTACTAACCATACTAACCATTTTGTATTTTTGTCCCTAACTTGGAATCTAAAAATTGGACAAACAAATGGGGACGAATGGGTAGTTACAAAACATGGTATGTGCTTCCTTTGTCATGGAACTCAAAACTTTGATGCGAAACTCAAATTCCGAACTTATAATAAATTTGGTTTGTGGTTACTAATTATCTTTTGATTTATGGATGTGCTGGTACGAGTACAATAGTGTTGTTTGTGTTGGAAATAAGTGAATTGAAAATTGACTCCAAAATAAATCATTTAAGTTGGTTGTAATTTATTTGTCCTATGGTGGATAAATAAATATATTTGGAGTACTTGGGATTATTTGGTTTGCCGCTGAACCGGGCCGAGCATGGCAGCGGGTTCATAAGATTCTAAGACTTAATATTTGGAGGGAATTTGTTCTAATTATTTTAATTAGTTACTTACTTGAAGTCTTTTGAATTGAATTTTGTGTTGGTTTATAGACCAACATGTGGCAATCTAAATCAATGGGTGCCAATGCTTCCTTTACTTTAGCAACATGAAGTGTCTTTTCATTTTGTAACATGGAAATGGAAGAGTTGGTTCGGCCAAGATTAATTCGAACAGTGGTGTCTCTTCGGCTGAGACCACTTCGAACAGTTGCATCTTTTTCTAACACCATTCTGAACAGTCACCGTTCCTTTTCGTTGGGGTGCCTACTTCTCTATAAATAGGACCCATCTCCTCCCATTTCAGTAACGAAAATTCCTACGCTCATAACATACATATTCTGAGAGAGTTCAGCACAGTTTCCTGGTTCGCCCGTTGAACAGAGTGTAGTGCTACTTCCGTTCTTCGAAAATCGGGTAATCCTAGGAGGCAAATGTTCAAGAGACCCAAGAGCACCGGTGTGGGGGACGAATTTGCTTTAAGGATATAGTATTATCCATAAAATACTAGCCTCGATTGTCAATTTCCGGACGCCTGAAATTGGTCCAATAAGTTTTCTAATATTGTTTCTTTTCGGTGTGTAGCGAATTTCCTGTGATAAACGAATCCCGGTTCCAACAGTTTGTTAGCAAATAAGTGTTTCTGGAGGCCAAGAGTTCGATTGCAGCAGTTTCTGTCCGGATGGAGTGTGTGGGCCTTCGAAGAGGACATTTTCAGTCCGAAAACAAAACTTGCAGCAATTTTTGTCTGACTGGACCTTCCGGACGCACTATTCGCATTTTTTTTTTTGAGCCCCCCCGCTTTAATATCAACTTGCATTAAAGGAAAAGGGTAACTTTACAACCTTGTTTGTGACAAAATACTTATTTCATACTGAAACACGAAGTGGGCCGTTACATTGAAAAACTAACATCGTTATCATTTCAAAACGCAAAAGATAGTGAAAAGCTACTGATTCTAAAGAATGCAGAAACTCACATTCCAAGATGTAATAACAAGATATGTCATGTTGATACACTTCTAAGCATTCAATCCTCCAACTAAAAGGAACTCTTCTGTGGCACACCAACTTTACGCAGAGAAGAGCTACTCTTCTCCTGAGGCACTGATAAAGAATGCATTTGTCTGACACTGGTAAGAATAGCTATCTCACAGTCCCCTTTGGAATGGAGTGTGTAAGAATCTCGACTTCAAGGCGGCGATCCAATACTAATAGAATTGCTAAAGCGATCTATCAATAACTAAGCCAGAGTATACGTTGTAGAAGGTCTATCCCTAACAATTTTAACTACAAAAAACATCAAGTTCAAAGTATACAACAGCATAAACAGTTACGAAAGAGGAGAGGAACAAAGAAATCACCTCACTTATCATAGAAATGATTTGTTCAATGTGAGCAGTAACTCGTGGCTCATGCCTTAGGAGCAAGGCACTGAAGAACACACATATCATCATGAAATTTTCCAATGAAGTGGTTGGCCAAACTGAAAATATTCTCCTTGAGCATGTTTGCTTTAGCAATTATCTGCAGTACCCGAAATATAGAAATTACGTCAAAACCAGATCTTTTCAGTATTCCTTGCGCTGAACTTCATAAAGACAAGTATTGGGGTTCACTACCCAATTTCAATTCCAACTGGTTGAGGCTTGAAGTGTTTGATTGGTATGGCATGCTAGAAACGTATGGGCACAGGCAATTTCTAGACATTACAGAGCATAATATCATCTCTTGGTCGTTCCTATTATCCTTTTTACGTGTGTGGAAAAGTAAATTTCAAATTAATTCTAAAGGGCCGAGACCATCCCTGGATATTGCTTAAAAATAAAATTTAGCAAAGGCCATAGTGTAAAGGCACGCCTAGGCGCAAGGCGAGGTGAGGCGCCTTGCTGACCCCCAAGTGAGGCGACATAAAAAAGGCAAGCAAAAAGCGCAAAAAAACGACAAGGCAAGAAAAGTAACCAGGCCCAAAAAAACGCGCTTCTTTCAAATCGATCAAAAAAGTGAGCTTTTTTCAAAAAAGCGCAGAAAACACAATTATTTTCAGAAATAGTTATTTTTTCGCATAGGTGTGCCTCTCTTCAAAAAGGCGCACGCCTCGCCTTGCACCTCTCGTCTCAGGCCCACTAGAACTTTATGCCTCGGTGCACCTTTCCCCCTTGACGACTATGGGCCTATGGCATAGGCCAAACGCGGTTGCACTTGTGTGCATCCAAATGGAAGTCCAAATGCTGAATATACCTAAAAACCGTGGGTCTAAATTGGTAGCCGAATGGAATGATTATCCCTAACGCGAAACCTAATATCTGTGGCAAGAGATTACTAGCATCAGACATCTGAAGGGGTTTTAATTACATTTTATACACTTTAGATTCTATAGTTTACTGACACTTACCTTATGAATACGAGGAGTTTTTCAGTGCCGAGCGGGTATTGCCGACGTGGCACCCGCTCGGTGCATCTCAGCCTTCCGATTTACTTTTGGACGGCTCAGATTGAAACCCTCTCTCTCCTCTCACCCCAACACTTTCTCTCTCCTTTTTCTCTCTCTCTATAATCTGAGCTGTTCAAACACGAAATGGACGGCTCGGATGCACGAGCGGCCACCATGTGGTACCCGCTCGGCACTGAAATTTTTTCCTATGAATACATAACAAGTATTGATGTCGAGGTATTTCGCTTTCCCTCCCCAAATTTCAAATTCCAAACAGAGCCCTAATTTCTCGATTCTCAAACCGACATCACCCTCTCGATTCTCGGAGAAATTTTTCAGTGCCGAGTGGGTAGGGCCACGTGGTGCCTTGCACGATCTCGGCCGTCCAACGAAGTTTTGGACGGTCCAGATCTGTTCGGCTGCCGAAAGGTATTTTAGTCATTTCACACTTTAAAATTAGCCGAACAGATTTGGACCGTCCAAAACTTCGGTGGACGGCTGAGATCAGTGCAAGGCACCACGTGGCCTCCTACCCACTCGGCACTGAAATATTCCTCCGATTCTCGACCAAAGCAAATTTTCCCATCTCTCTCTCTCTCTCCTCTCTGATGACGACGATGTCGAAAGATGCAGAAAGATCGTGTATATACTTCCGCGCTCTGAGATCGAGGGATTACGCCTACGACTGGTACAAGATCGACGGCACCACAGAGTCGGGCACTCATCTCTCTCCGGTACTCCCCAGGCTTCCCATCAGCTCCGAGCTCTCAAGCTGCGTCTCACTTGGTCCGACCATCTACGTCTTTGGCGGCGCGAAGGTCAGCGCAGACGGCTCGTACGTGCAGGGACATCTGGACGAACTCCATTGGATCGACACTCTCCATCCCGATGAAAGCGGTTGGGTCAAAGCCCCTCTGACGACGAGACCTAGGGCCCTCACTTACCAGGCTAACATCAATGGCAAGATCTACCTCATGGGACGCGGAGTCACGGATGTCTTGGAGAATCCCGAGTTGAATTGTTGGCGCAGCTTGAAGCCGCCTCTGGTGGAAACCACTCCGTCAGGGCACGCTGTTTTGGACGGCGGCAAGAAGTTTCTGGTGAATTACCCTCTCTTGGATGCGCTCTACAAGTTCGACGTGGTACGGAACACGTGGTCCGTTCACGACTTGGATTGTGGTAGAATTGGTTTCAAAACAGCCTCCGTTGATGATATTTTTTTCTGCTTCCGTCCTGTTCCTTCCAGCAGGGGCATTTGTGGTTACCTTCTTTCGGATAGTAAGCCTTTTGGATCACCAAAACCCGTGCTGGGTTTGGAGGTGTTGGATTTGATATCGGCGGAGGATGGTGATTATGTCATGGCTTATGTTCCTCTGGCGTTGCTTGATGCAGGCAACGGAAAGCTGTGTGCTATGTACACTCGAGGTTTAGGTGTTGGATCTGGAAAGTTTAAGGTTTACTGCCTTCGATTTCGTGTCTCTAAGGCTTTCGATGAAGTATCGGGTGAAACTAATTTCGTGGCTGAGAATCCAGGACTGTCCCATTACTATTGCGATGGCATCGTCAGTTTCTTTGACGTCGTGTCTGTGTAAGTACAATTTTCTTCATCTTCTCCAGGATAACTGCATTTTCATTTTCATGTATGTTGTGAATTCCTGTGAGAAGTACTCTCACCTGTTTGGGATAAAGGTCTTTGCATAGGACATTGAATTAGTGGCGCGCTAACACTCACATACACAACTCTCGACCACAACTCCGGTCGCAACTGCATCTGGAGTTCGATGCATGTGAACCCATATGCATCGAGCAGCTCCAAACGTAATTGTGTCCCGTGATGCTAGGAACACGCAAAATACATCAATATTTCTTCCAATGTGTTTTTTTTTGGCCCAGCCTGCATAATTCTTGCTACTCCTCTTTGCTATGTCGAGTATGAAGGGCAGTAGATAATCTTTAAGTTAGCTTGATGACCAAGTATGAATGGTAGTTATATTTCCAACAGTCCAAGCACACATTGAGCATCTATTACATGCAGTTATCTAGGTGTTGGAGTGTTCCACACGGCTATTTGTGCGGTACTCGGGCAGAAAAGATAGACAAATAGCTATTATGAGTGGCCAAAAAGCCATCCATTCGCCCATTCCATTACATTATATTTGAGTGACTCTTGTATAAGATTAGAAAAGGTGACCCACGAGCTATGATGCACGGACACGGATACCGACACCGCACTGACACGGATACGGACACGGGAATTCTAAAAAAATGGGGACACGGACACGGCGGGGGACACGCCACGTGTATATTTATTTATTTATATAAATAAATAAATAATTTTAGTTTGACACCCAAAAATTTTAAAAAATTACAATTTGGCCCCAATTTTTTTAAAATTACAGTTTGACCCCTAAATTTTTTAAAAATTACAGTTTGGCCCTTAAAAATGTTTAAAAAATTACAATTTGGCCCCTGCCGTGTCCCCATCAGTGTCCCTCCCGTGTCCCGCCGTGTCCCCAGCCGTGTCCCCCTCAAAATTTAATATTAAATTATGGGACACGCCACGTGGCGTGTCCCGTACGTGTCCCCGAGGTGTCCCACCGTGTCCTGACACCGTGATACTTCGACCTCTAGAGGTGTCGGTACTTCATAGCCCATGAGACTCTCATTAAAGCGGGCGGGGTACTGGGAGGCCAGTAGTGATCCCTGATCATGTATTTGAAACAGTGTCAGCACGGACACGGAAATTCAGGACAAAATCATTTTTTTCTCATTTATTCCTGCAAAAGACATTTGTAAGATCATTATGACCATTTTTTTGTGCATTTTGATTTTTGTCTAGCTAAAAGCCCACTGCCTCTAAGTTTTGAGCTTATTAGATTTGATTGTTTACTTCTAAGCAAGATAAATAACAAAAAAAATTAGAATTTCTTAGAATCCCTAAACTCCGTGTAACAAAGGTGTACAATGTTTGGGAACTAATGTTCTAAAAGATATAACCTAAAGTAGATCAACCCCTGGCCACGAACCAATATCCAGCCCACATCATCGTATAATGAAACAGGAATGGCACAAGGCACGGGTGTTGTTCCCAAGCAGTTGAGTTGATTTCTTCAGCAGTTAAAATCAGCAGCAGCCTCAATAAATTCCTTAGTAACGAAGACCGAAAACATAACAAATCTAGTTCAAAAAGCGAATTATTAAAAATGGAAATTGGACAAATTTATTGTACAATTCACGACAGTGTAGGGACCATCAAAAGACATTTTTAGTGAATGGTTGAGATTGAGTCGATCCAAGGGCTGTGTGGTTTACAAAAGTGCCATGTCCCTTTTGATTTATGTCCCATTTATGTTCTGCCACGTTTCAGAGCCATAATTGCTTCCACAATACCAAGAAATTCAAATTTTGAATCTGATACAAATGCTCTCTCTCTCTCTCTCTGATGCACAAAATAGCGGTGAAGCCTCGGTGCTCTCTCCTGTGCAAAAAATTCAGTGGTAGCTCCGTCCATGGCTGATCGGGATGCCATGGTTCGACTCCTCTTACGTTGACTCCCTCCGTGAAGGCATTAATTTCCGATCTTATTTCCGTCCGCAACGCAAACCATCGACCTCTGCTAAATGCTCCAGTCTCTTCTCCCCCTAACGTTTTCCAGGTACTGGTGGAATCATACATTTTTCTTCCATTTTGAACAATTGTTTTCCTTTTAAATTTTGCAGTTAATACCTCCTCCTTATCGTGTGTATGTTGTTGGTGTCGTAATTGTTATACCGAGGTATGTTGCAAACCCTTAGCAGTTAGCACTATCATTAGGATTAGGGAAGAAGAGAGTGGCAAAACCATGAGAAGAAAATGCCTATTAGGTGCTTTACAGAATGCCCTACTAGGTGATTAGTATTTTTGTTCATTCGGAAGTTTGTGATTAGAGTTGGAAAGATTCTGATTATAGTTCCTTGGAAGTTTATGATTTGTGTTTTTTGGTAGTGAAAAAATGTTTGGGGAAGAAGTGCACAAATGTCAACTGGTATGGTTCTTCCAACTATTTTTCTCAAGTTAAATTTTTTGAGCATTCATCAAGTATATCCAACTAGAATTCTAATAGTTCTGTTCTGAAGACGGGAAAATCTATACTCCATGGGTGAGTTTGTGAAAGCTGAGTAATTCTTTTAGAGAAGTACACTTAACACCTCTGCATATTTCCTTTGTAATTACTTGATCATTGATTGAAATTCCAAATTTAAATTATAAAATGAGTTGGTTTCTCAAAAATCTCTCTTATACATATTTGCTGCATGAACCGCTTTGTAATTTTGCACAACTGAAGGGTATCCATGCTTGACATTCTTATTTGCATGCCCAAAGGCATATCTTTTATCGATAGCTGGGAGTGGCAGGAGAGAATAGTTTCTTAAATTGAAGTCGCCTGATTGTGAACTTTGCTCTGTGATTATGGTGATACCAGGACACTTGAATGAGGCTAACCTTCTATGCAATAGGCTCTGATACGCAACAACGATTCTTGCTTACATAGCAGCTCGCTCGCTCTCTCTCTCTCAATCAAAATAATTTTAAGTTGATTGGGTGAGGGGTGTGAAAAGAGAACGGAGAGAGGGAGAGTGTGTGTGTGTATTCTGACGAGGTAACAGAGTAACTATATTAATCTGTAAGCTTTGAAGAATCAAGAAAATAATTAACCAAGTAACTATATGAATTTGTAAGTTTTTTATACTGATTCGTAAAGAATCAAGAAATATACAAATTGCAGATGAATGTAGAAGACGTATGATTTTCTGAGAATGAAATAATAGAGTTCCCACTCAGCCTTTTCATTCTCAGAAAATCATACGTCTTCTACATTCGTCTGCAGTTTGTATGTTTCTTGATTCTTTAGGAATCCGTACAAAAAGCTTACAGATTCATATAGTTACTCTGTTATTTTCTTGATTCTTCAAAGCTTACAGATTCATATAGTTACTATGTTACCTCGTTTAGAACTCTCTCTCTCAACCATTCTCTGTTCCCTTTGCAGATACTCCATCATGGGTAAAATCTTACTGTCAATATAAACATTCTCTAACCAATTCTTGGGCGACCATATTTTCTATTGCTTGTTGGAACATTTTGCTTAACAGGAACCGAAAGACATTCGGACAACATACTATCATTCGAGATAGCATCTCAAATTTGATCTTAGCGGGAGCACAAGAATAGGAAATTATGGTTGGAAATTGGGTTAGTAGCAGAAGACCAATCTAGATCAACGCAGGGTGGAGACCTCCAAAGGTTTAACAGTTTTAAGTTGAATTCGGATGGAGCATCCAAAATGAATTCTTCTAAAGCTACCTCGGGAGGCCTTGTTAGAGACCACCATGGAAACTGGGTGGTTGTTTATTGTCGTACCATTGGAGCTGCAACAAGTCTAGCGGCAGAGCTATGAGGTTTACGAGATGGCCTTCAACTAGTGGATAGATTGTCTATCAAATATTGAAATTGAGACGGATTCAATGGTTGTGGTTAATTTAATTGCTAAACCTAGTGAAGATACCCATCAACTTAGTGCACTGTTGAACGATTGTAGATATTGGGAGTAACGGAGGTGAGGCATAGCTATCGCGAAGGAAATGGATGTGCGGACAAATTGGCTAATTTAGGGTTCCAAATGGATGCTGGGTTCATTTTTTAGATACCATGCCTATTGTTTTTTCTTTTCAATTAAGGCGGATGCCCAAGGGGTCCTATACCTTAGACTCTTGCACGCAAATTCTAGTTAATGCTAATTCCATTCCAGTTTCTCTCTTTGGAGGCTTTCTCCTTCACATGTTTCACGACCAGACCCAACATTTTTTGTCGTCGAAGATAATATCATGGATGGAGGTGATTTTCGAATCAAGAAATAGCATCCTACCCGCCACCCATGTTCTTGTATTTGACTCATCAGTGTAGAACCACAAATATGTTCATTGGTAAAATACACCTGATTTGGTCACAAATGTGGGTTGGGATATATTTTGTTTGATTTGTTTTGCTCGTCTTCTTTTTAGCAACGAAAATTGGTTCGGTCTCAGAAATACTAACCAAAGTATGTAATCAAAGAAATCATGAAAATAAAGGCTAGGTGAAGAAAGGGAGGAGATGGAATTGGGTTTTAATAACACACACACATGGCATTCTAGTTTGAAGCAACAAAATCATATAAAACGTATACAAAGTTTGACGAAATATCTGACACCGGGATAAAAAAGAGTAGCAGCAATATGTAACAGAGTTATCAACTTAATCTACATCCTTTTTTATCATACTTCTGCATCTCCCCTGAAAGAAAAATTTCTGTGTGACCTTCGGTTTCCGAATTGTAGTTGGGGGGTGAAATTGGACTTCCGACAAAGGAAGTAATACAGTAGATATGACCTCTATGAGATGGGAATCGAACACCCCTATACGAATTATTCTCAGGATTGTATGCAATAATTGCCCTTTTAACTTCCCGTTGAAATAGTACTTCCCCTTCAGTTGTAGAACACAATGGCACCAACGAAAGGTTACGAGGATTAGACACGATTAAATGCGATATGATGAACAAACTTGTCCAAGATGCCTTGTCACCATATTTCTTCATAGCAAACACCTCAACATCAGTTACTTTATACATCTCATGACCAGTAGAGACAGCCATTGAAAGGCATCCACCCAAAACTCCAAGACTGTGTACAAAAGTTCCTTTGATTCGCTCATTTTGTGGCATTGGCACCTCTACAAATTTGTTCATTTGTGGATCAAAAGAAACAATATAGTAGAGCATGACTAGTGAGCACGGATCTTCTCTATTACGTACCAACCAATGCACACGATCATTCATTGTAGGTCCCGACTCCAAATATCCCCTACAGTGAGGGAAATGAACCTCTGTCCAACTTTTGTTCCTACAGCTTCCAACCATAACAATGTAAGAAGCCCGAGACGCAATTACTACCTTGTAATCATCAGTAGAGGAGTCGTAACAAAGTCCAGAAAGAAATAAGCGAAGGCCATGCTTGTAATTAGCCAAACGCCAATACGAAAGCACTTTGTTGCACCATCCACTCAATGGATTCCACAAGAACAAGTCGTGATCATAACTTACAAGCACCAACCCATTACAAGAACCCCTTAACTGGGGCCCATCATTAGCTAAAGCCCCTCTTAATGGTTCAGGCATAGGAAGCTCTTTCACTGAAGCTTCATCATCTATCAAGTGAACAGAAGCACTCTTTTGGTACTTACTCTGTCGCATTGGCATAGACATTACAATAACTTGCTGCCTTTGAGTGGAAAGGTTGAATTTGGGATCCGATATTAATGAATGCCAATTCTTTGAAACATACCTAAACCGAAGAAGAGACTTAACGGGTAGTTTCGCAAGTATGTGAACAACAATGCCTTCCGGAATATATGGGAGTCGTGTTTCAGCTTCAGCTCTTTTGATTCTCTTCTTTCTTCTTAGCTCCATTATTCTCTTTCTTGGAGTAATGACAGGATATCAGCGGTTAGGTATAAAGCCTGTTTATAGCACCACTACGGTTCTTCACGCACTGGAGCCGACTTTGTAGATATATAGGTGACGCTCGGTGAGGGAGTGCGCCAAGGATAGAGCTCCTGATCTTCTGTTATATAAGTGCAGGATTAAAAATAGGAATTAAGAAATTAAAGTTACTGAAAGGCAAGCAACTATATATCCCAATCAATTGCATGATAAAAGTACCATAACCCAGAAAGAATACACAATGTATATATAAAAGTTGAATAGGCTGAAAGGCAAGCAACTATATATCCAAATCAATTGCATTTTCCATGTAAGTAATTGAAAATTGTCCACATAGCCAACTGCCAAAAATGCGCAAAGAAAAAACATACACTAATTTTTTGTTTTGAACAGAAAGAAGATATCGAATTCTTATTGCAATGGTCTGAGCGGCCGTTCAAAGTGAGAATACACAGAAGAAAAACTTAAAGAGCTTAATTCGCGCAAGAAACAACACAAGAAAAAGAAAATTGACTTAAACTTAACTTCTTGGATTTATAAATGGAAGATTTGTTTGATAATCCACCTTTTAAGATAGGGGGTCTGGTCAATGTACGAAATTGCAAAAAGGTACGTAACTTTACACACATATATTGGGATTACTATCTTAATATAAACCTAGGTGTACAAATACAATGAGCTTGTTCGTTTTGGGTCAAAACCCCTGCACACGGTCTTTAATAAATTTTCTGTATCTATCTCTCTACTCATTACCCCCAAAAACCTCCCTAAAAATCCAAACCGAACAAGGTCAATAGCTTTCTCCTCCTAGTTAACACTAGAAAAGATTGTAACAAAATCACCACAAAGCCTCATGACAATGAACCACATACTTCATCAAGAACTACGAGACCACACAACAAACCTCATAACTTCGCCACGGTGCACCCTACGTACGTTTTCCCATCTGAAATTTTTGAACTATTTTCTCTACAAACGAGAAAATAGGAATGACATCTTAATTCAAAGAAGAAACTGCGTCAAAATAACAGAAGGCGGCAATTTCTGTATGCTTCCAGTTAACATCTGTTGTGGAAGTTCGTTGGTGTCTTAAAAAGTCTCCTCACCATGTTTTTCGATATATGCAGTACTGGACAGAAAAATCCAAATCAACAGAGTGAGGGTTTTGTTTTGTTGTCACCTTCTTTTCTTCAATTTTTTGTTCTTTGGTGATGGTGAGTAATGCTTTGTTGATGGGTGTGCTGGTATATATACAGGAGTGAGGAGAGAGGATTTTTGGCGGGATATTTTCCCTCCAAAAAAGTGGAGAGGCGAGTGGGAGTGAAGAGGAGGGGAAAGTGGGAATAAAGGTGGGAATAGACGGAAATACCCCTGGTTTAGACGGCAAATCTAAACGGCTTGTGTCATGGTGACCATTTAAACACGAATTGGTTACATTGGGGGACCAAATTGATAAGTTTTGTACAATGGGGATGAAATTGAAAAAACGGAAATACTTTGGGGACCATCCGTACAAAAAAGCCAAATATATACCATCCGCGGCTGTTCTGGATTGAGAGGAGGTAAGAACCCGTAGGATTGCAAACGAGCCCGGCTTTAGTGTTTGAGTTCGACTCGTTTACTAAAGAAGCCGAAAACTCAAACTTGAACTTGAGCTCGGCTTGAGTAAATGAGCCGAGTCTTGCTAATATACCTAATGAGTCTTTTTAAACGAGTCAAGCTTTTGTGAGCCGAGCCGAGCCAAGCTTTTGAGTATTGAGCTCAATAAGGGCTGCTTCAGAATTTTAGCTCAGCAGTAACAAAATTCTACTCTCTCCATTCCTAAATAAGAGTCCAATATTTCATTTTGAGTTATCTTTTAATAAGTTTCCATATTTTTAAAAAGCTAATAGGTAAAAGTTTGTATTTTATATTTTACCTATTAATAAGAGTCCAGTATTTATTACCAAAAAAAAGTAAAGTCCAGTATTCCTACTACTGTAAAATTACCTATTAACAAGTAAGTTTGATTGGAAACTTTTACCTATTAATAAGTTAAAGTTTTACCTATTAACTACAGTATATAAGTTGCCATTTAGTTTGAATTTTATTGGGCTTGGTTTACTTTGTTTTGTTGAGCTATAATATCCCTTAGGGCATCTGCATTAAGCTCGCCTCTCCCCTTGTGGCGCTAGACTAGCAAGGAAAAATGGACAAAATCTAGGGCATCAGCCTCGCTACTGATTGGACCAAATTAGTTCTTGCAACAGTCACTCTCTTGAAGAAGAGAGGGACTATTCATTGGTTATCTAATATTTTATTATTTTTTACACCTCAGCTGTTCCAAACATTAACACCTCTCTCGGGATAGTTTTATTTTTTATTGTTTTTCATGTACTTTTAAGTAGAGGGGAAATATTTAATTGAGAAGAGAGTGAGAGTAGAGAGTCTGATGCAGTAAACATTTTAAAAATTGGTAGCTAAAGTAATAAAGTGACTTTTTAAGGTGTAAATTGGTCCAAAATATAGAGAGGCTGGTGCGGATGCTCTTACAAATGTAAGTGAATTTTCATTTGATTTGACGTCATGTGAATGAACCAACGCAGACAATATTGTAAAATAATCTAAATTATATGTACAAATTGTAAATTTTTAGTGCATTTTTTAAACCCATGAGGTTTGCTTGAACCCCTAAAACTGGACCCGGGGGCTCTGCTGCCCCAAGGCACAGCAGCCCCTACCCACACGGCCAAAACGCAACGTTTTGGTTAAATAAAAAATCCTTACCATCCGTTTCCAATCCTATTGAGCAGAAACATGATTATAAGAGTCTTAGAGATAAAATTTGATTATGTCTCTTTAGAGTAATATGATCAGAATAATAAGATCTTCACACCCGTTCAAACGGATTAAAAATTGGAGCACTTAATTTTTTAATCATATTTTTTAATATATAAACAATCTAAAAAAAATTAAGTGATTAAATTTTCACTCCACTCCGTTTTGAATCAGTACAAAGATATTTAAGTGCTCATAAAAAATTAAGTGCTCAAAAAATTAAGTGCTCATAATCACATTTCTGCTCCATAGGGTTCTAAATAAAGAACATATACTTAATATGAGAGCCCTAAAGATAAAAATGAATTATGACCCTTTAGAATAATATGATAAGAATAAAAAGATCTTTGCACCGATTCGAACGGAGTGAAAATTTGAGCACTTAATTTTTTGAGACAGTTTATATATTAAAAAATATGGTTAAAAAATTAATTGCTCTAATTTTTAATCCGTTTGAACGGGTGTGAAGATCTTATTATTCTGATCATATTATTCTAAAGAGACATAATCAAATTTTGTCTCTAAGGCTCTCATAATCACGTTTCTGCTCCATAGGATTACAAACTGGTGGTAATGATTTTTTATTTAACCAAAACGTTGCCGTTTTGGCCGTGTGGGTAGGGTGGGTAGGGGCTGCTGTGCCCTTGGGGCAGCAGAGCCCCCGGGTCCCCTAAAACTATAGCGGAGCCGCTCTAGGATAAGATGTTCGTTCCCCTAGGAATTTTATCAACTTGTTCTAGAGACCCAAAATCGGGAGTCATATTTTATTTGGCATGAGATGTCTAAATAATAAATCAATATGATCTATTAATCATTAATAACATCACCTCCCTTGGGAGAGGTGTTGTTATTGGATTAGGATTCCGATGCTGTCACTAAATATTGGTGAGAGAATTACACTATTTATTACAAGGGAATGCAAAATGCATGCATGTATATATATATATATCCATTATTCATGTACGAATTTTTTATATTTCGGATATCAAGCTCGTTTAATCCGCTTAGCACCATTTTTTTGAGCTAAAATAAAATGGCTAGACCAAATTACGTTAACTGGGAACCGAATTTGAACATAGTGCTAAATGCAACGAGAGCACAGATAATGAGAAGAATGAGACAAATTACTCATCCAAATCCAATGAAAGTTAAACCAGCATGGAGTATCAATTAATCTCCCTGTTTGAGGATGCCTTTAATATGCATTTGAACTTTGAGAATCTTACATGTATATGGTTCATAAAATGGGGACCAAATTGATTCCGGAGGATTAAAATCGGGGACTAAAAAGATGAATAAGCATTCTCAATAATACTACAAAATTGCATCAGATAAACAACACCAGGGGGCTGGCCGAATAGCACAAGATAGCAATAAAGAGCTTGCCACAAAGAGGTCGCAAGATCGATCTCACGTAGGCCAAACTTTCTAAACTTTGTTGGGACCATTGAAGATTTGCCCAATTGTTAACCGAAGGGCTCGAGATGCCTACAAGCTAGCTTGGACACCTAGTTATCCAATAGTAAAAAATGCATAAGATTTATGCAGTAGTCCAGTGGAAGAGGAAGTTCAAAAAAAAAATAACGGTGCCTGAATCAAAGGCTTACAATAGCAGCTACTGCTTCATTCTTGTAGAGGACTAATATCTACACCAAGTCACCAACACACAAAATCAACCAAAAAAAATAATAAAAAATGTACACACCATCTAATTACGGTATTAGTAGCATTCAAGTTTGAAGCAAAAAAAAATCATATACCACATCCAAAAACTTGCACAAAGTATCAAAACCGGGATATGAAAAAGAGTGGCAGCAATTCGCAACTAGATCAAGAAGTCGATCCAGGAAGTTGGAAATGCCAGTCAGAGCTGGGCGGGCTTGCCAATCGGTCGAGATTAGTAAACTTTCTTCTAGAGTCATTTACTTAAATCTACACCTAGTCAGCACCGCCTATTATACTTCCGCGTTTGCCCCGAAGGATAAATTTCCGTGTATTCTTTAGTTTCCCAATTGTAGCTGGCGGGTGAACCTAGACTTTCGACAAATGGAGTACTGCAGTAGATACGGCCTCTACGAGATGGCATTTGAACATCCCTATACGAATTATGCTCATGATTGTACACCATAACTCTCCCTTTAACTTCCCATTGAAATAGTACTTCCCTTTCGTCGTAGAACACAGTGGCACCACCGAAGTGTTCAATGGATCAAACATGGTTAAGTTTGATATAACGACTCCGTGTTGTCCATTGCGATCATTCACTGTAGGCCCCGACTCCAAGAGTTTATAACCGGGTCCAGATCAATTTGCACGCAGTCCAACTAATTTTGGAAAACTAATTCCGGGGTTTGAAGGTAATGATCTTCACATGATTCGAACGTGTGATCTTATGAAGAACAAACACTTATTACTTTCTCATGCCTAGTACATATATTCCAAGACACAATTTCTAACACAAATCTTGTTTGGAGCCCCAATGCTAATAATCGGAGTTATTCAATTTGTTTAAAACATATTTTTAATATTCCATGTAAGAAATCAACTCATTCCATATCGGTAAGAGCTTATCGACTCATTCAGTTTTTATCCCGTCAAATATGGACAAATACCGATCGAGCCTTTACCGATTTATGTATCAGTTTATTTTTTACTTAAACTCTTATAACATGTTTTAAACAAATTGAACAGCTCCAATAATTTGCGTTAGGGTCCCACGCAATATTTATGTCAAAAACTGTGTCCGTGAACCAACACATACATATATCTACGTATATAGCTACCTATATGGAAAATGCAGAAAAGTGCAAGCGTGAGAGTCTTCCTTGTCGACTGGGAAACAGAAGATTTGGTTCAAAT
Source organism: Rhododendron henanense subsp. lingbaoense (assembly GCA_020567845.1). Taxonomy (NCBI): domain Eukaryota; kingdom Viridiplantae; phylum Streptophyta; class Magnoliopsida; order Ericales; family Ericaceae; genus Rhododendron; species Rhododendron henanense. Next base: position 7,357,285 of record CM036320.1, on the reverse strand, counting down.
TTCGTCGGCGGCTGTTTTGGAGTGAGAAGAGGGAAGAGGGAAGAATTTCGTTCTTGTTTTGTTTGTAACTAGTGAAAGAGAAAGGGAAAAGGAAGGGAAAAAAAGAGAGTAATGAGGGCGAATTTGTAAAAGTTTTGGGTAAATTCCAGAGAGACTTTCTAGAACTCCTACATTCTACAAGGACAAAAACTAAAGGGAAAAACATATTTTAGGCTAGCAAAAATGCTACTTGCACAATCGTTGTGTTGGTTATGCAAGTAATTTTAACCGTCTAGATGTATTTAGACAGTCTAGATTTAAAAAAAATTCTTCTAGGGAAAATTTTAACTTTTCCGGAAAAGAGTTTGAGCGAATCCTGGCCATTTATTAGTTATTACAACAATGGACAGCTAGAGATTGGTTATGTGTTGTGTTTTACACAACCGTTGTTGTGTAGCATTTTTGTTATACTAGTAATTTGTAGTTTTTTTTTTTTAGAAGATTTTTGTAGAACATAAGACATAAGCAAGACTATTCCGCTCAACATCTTACCGTCCATCTCGACAGTTAATAATCCAAATTTTAAAAAAACTTTTTTAGGGTCCTGGAGTAGTTTTTTAATATCCGAACCATTCAAAATACTTATCCATATACTAGTAGATAAAATCTAAACTGGGAATTCATTCCCATAATTTCGGGATCAACACAGGAAACAAATCCCCTATAATACTGACTTTCCATTATCCCTTTCCAAAACTTTCTGTCGCCGACCCACCAACAAAACCATTTTTCTCATTCTTGCTTTTTACCCACCCTCTTTTTATCCTCTCGGAATAGGCGATCCGGAACACTCTCTCTGGCCCCAATGGAAGCCTCACCGTCCTGGAGCTCGGCGTGCTCCTACGCTCCGTTGTAGTAAAACCCTCCGGCAAGTCGGCAACCAGATCCACCACCTACCCGTCTCTCCATGGACGCCGACGCTTAGGTATCAGATTTTGGGGGTTTAGATTTTTCTTTATTCTTTTTTCCTCCTGGGGTTCATGTGCGTTTTTTTCTAGCTGTCATGTTTGGTTTTTGATCAAGTCTCAGCCACAAAAAGGCTTGTTTCAGTTGGTAACTTGGTATCGTGTTGTTCGGCCTCGTGTAGCACTTTAAAATGCGTCATGTTGCGCTTGCCCACGGGCCTCTCAGTAGTTTTATACGTTTTCGAGTCATCTCAGTAGTTTTATACATTTAGTTTTATACATTTAGGTTGTGTCACTATCGTTTCCGTCCTCTTAATCGTCGCCGCCGTTGTTACCGGGATATCAGTTTTAGCCTTTTAGGTATTATGTTTTTCGATTTTTGTCATGTTTGTGAATTGATAATGTTTTGTTCATCTACCCCGATTGAAACTTACACTTTTCAAAACTTGTCATGTTTTCTGATTTTTGTCATGTTTTTTATTTGATCATGTTTTGTTCATCTACCTCAATCGAAACCTACACTTCTCGAAACTTGCCTTGTTTTCTGATTTTGTCATGTTTTTTAATTGATCTTGTTTTGTTCATCTACCTCGATCAGGTTTTGCCTTGTTTTGTGAATTGATCATGTTTTGCCATGTTTTTCGGCTTACACATTCGTTTCTGTAAAAGTCGTGTTTTCTTTTTAGATTTTAGGGGAATGGAAATATGACAGAGAAGATTAGGAGAGAGAAAAAATTCAAAAGATTAGGTGAGAGAAATATTTGAAAGATAAAAAATTCAAAAGATAAAAAAAAGAAAGAAAGATTTGAAAAATTAGGAGAAAGAAAGGGTAGTTTAGGATTTAATTGAATTTGAGGATGAAAAGATAAGTATTTAAACACATTAGGATGAACACCTAAATAAGTAGGGTAAAAATGATGGCTAGTTAAGTTCCCCAAGAGTTAATTGATGATTACGAGCACCCCTTTTTGTCTTACACTTGTGTATTGGTTTGGGGTAATCCTATGGTACACACCATTATTTTAAACCATTGGACTTAAAAGTGAATAATACGGACCACTCATTTATTAGGTCAATTAACAAAATAAAAAAAATGGCTGAACAGGTGAACGGTGGCTGTCCCTCCCTGACTCTCTCTCACTCTCCATATCTCCTCTCTGGCTCTCTCTCCCTCCCAATGACTACCCTTCGAAGACCTCACTCCGACGATTTCTTCCGCCATCCTCCCACATCTCAATCTGTCGTGATTTCGCAGGACTATCGTCTCTGTCTCTCTGTCCCTCCCACTGCTCGCTCTGGTTTGACGACCACACTCGGGCGACCACTCACTCCAACGTCCTCGCTAGCATGACAGTAAGTCTCTCTCCCTTTCTCTTCGGGTCTGGTAATGGTGATTTCTCACCAGACACATAACGATAAGGGAGCAACTGCGGGCTCATTCCATCTTGTTCCTTTTAATTGAATCCTTTCATGCGTTAATAAATCAGGTTTTTCTTTAGGGAAAAACTAGGGCTTTTTCCATAGATAAGGAATTGGTTCAACCTTTTGATCGTGTAGTTTTTTTATGCCTTCATCACATCAATGCTATTCATAGTTGAATGAAAATTTTGATCACGTAGTTTCACTGCGAACCACGTGTTCGATAAAATGCTTCTCTCAACTATATGACTCCAATGTATGATGGAAATTAGCTCTACGTAATACATATCATCTAGTCCAAATATTATCATACAAATGGCAATAGTGGATAGATTGTACGAAATGAAGGTAGACAAAGAGATTCTTACTAGCATTATTACGGCTTGGTTGCAAGCAAAGTTGCAAGCAGAATTGATCCAACTCAACTGCCAAACACAAAATAAAAGACGGGCAGTTATTTTATTTGATCCGCAAGTCAACATCACATAAACTGCACCTTACCATGTTTTATTCAGTGATAACTAGTTGTTATCAGTTACAACGATTGGTTTCAAATACTAAACGACCCCACGTATGAAACACCGCTAGGCCCAAGGCGCTCCCCCCATCACCTCATAGCAGCTCAAGCCCTGGGCGAACCTCATAGCAGCTCAAGCCCTGGGCGAAGCTACTATAGGGAAAAGAAGTTCAAAAGTACCCCTTGAATATGTATGATGTTTAGGTGGGTTCTATAAATTTTCCCTCCAAATGTTGTGTTCTTTAAGCGGAAAGGATTTACAATCCTTGCTCTTGACCGTCTTTTTTCAAATCACACTTAAAAATATTGTTTAGTGTGATTTTTCAAATACTCCCTCCGTTCCAAAATGAGAGTCCATCTTTCCTTTTTTGGGTGTTCCAAAATGAAGGTCCAATTTGACAAATCAACACAAAAATGGGTCCAACTTTCCCTTTTTACCCTGATTCAAAAAAGACAAAGTTACAACGATTGGTTTCAAATACTAAACGACCCCACGTATGAAACACCGCTAGGCCCAAGGCGCTCCCCCCATCACCTCATAGCAGCTCAAGCCCTGGGCGAAGCTACTATAGGGAAAAGAAGTTCAAAAGTACCCCTTGAATATGTATGATGTTTAGGTGGGTTCTATAAATTTTCCCTCCAAATGTTGTGTTCTTTAAGCGGAAAGGATTTACAATCCTTGCTCTTGACCGTCTTTTTTCAAATCACACTTAAAAATATTGTTTAGTGTGATTTTTCAAATACTCCCTCCGTTCCAAAATGAGAGTCCATCTTTCCTTTTTTGGGTGTTCCAAAATGAAGGTCCAATTTGACAAATCAACACAAAAATGGGTCCAACTTTCCCTTTTTACCCTGATTCAAAAAAGACAAAGTTGTGTGAGAGAGAGAGAGAGAGAGAGAGAGAGAGAGAGAGAGAGAGAGAGAGAGAGAGAGAGAGAGAGAGAGAGAGAGAGAGAGAGAGAGAGAGAGAGAGAGAGAGAGAGAGAGAGAGAGAGAGAGAGAGAGAGAGAGAGAGAGAGAGAGAGAGAGAGAGAGAGAGAGAGAGAGAGAGAGAGAGAGAGAGAGAGAGAGAGAGAGAGAGAGAGAGAGAGAGAGAGAGAGAGAGAGAGAGAGAGAGAGAGAGAGAGAGAGAGAGAGAGAGAGAGAGAGAGAGAGAGAGAGAGAGAGAGAGAGAGAGAGAGAGAGAGAGAGAGAGAGAGAGAGAGAGAGAGAGAGAGAGAGAGAGAGAGAGAGAGAGAGAGAGAGAGAGAGAGAGAGAGAGAGAGAGAGAGAGAGAGAGAGAGAGAGAGAGAGAGAGAGAGAGAGAGAGAGAGAGAGAGAGAGAGAGAGAGAGAGAGAGAGAGAGAGAGAGAGAGAGAGAGAGAGAGAGAGAGAGAGAGAGAGAGAGAGAGAGAGAGAGAGAGAGAGAGAGAGAGAGAGAGAGAGAGAGAGAGAGAGAGAGAGAGAGAGAGAGAGAGAGTTATTCAATTTCGTAATTTAACTGACTTTTATAACTTTGCCGCCTGGTGACTAACTGATTTCCAATTCAAATTTTCAAAAGCTATTCCAAAAATAAGGGGCAAAATTGGAAATTTCAAAATCTGTGCAAGTAATAATTATACTCCCTTAAAAAGTTGGAATCCCAAAGCGGGACTCTCAAATTGGAACGGAGGGAGTAACACTTTAGCATTTTAGTGTATTTTTTATTTATCAAAAAAGAAAAGAAATTATATATGTTTTCAATATTTTACCTAACTCAAAGAAAATTCGGGCTCTGGCTCCGCTCTGCTTGGAGCAACACATCTTTGAGGAGGCACAACTAAGGCCCTTGAATGTGCGTTTTCTTGTGAGGCGCGAGGCGAGCATTTTAATGCTTCTTTAAGTTGATGTCATTCATCTATCTCTTAATAATAAATTGCTCTTGGTGGATGATAAAGAGCCTTCTTTTTGAGGAGATGTCATTCATCTATCTCCAAAAGGGCACCGTGTCCACGGGGACACGCCCAAATACGTATTGGACAAGCCACGTGGCGTGTCCAATAACTTTTATTATTTTTTGATAGGGGACACTCATGTCCTTGGACACTATTCATGCCAAGCGCTTCTATCCTTAAAGAGTCTTCATTCCCGAGCATCAGTAGCAGATTGTGCAGCTTGCCACATGTCATGTGTATTACTTTTTATTTTTATTTCTTCCATCATTTTTGTTCTAATTTGTCTTGGCCTCTCCCTCATAATTACGAGATATAGTTTCTCAGATAACTGCTTATTTCTTTTTACCTGTGTTGAACCTTGGATAATTTGTCAGAGTAATATTAGTTATTTCTTTCTGGCAACTTATGCCTCGCTTGAGTGAAGTCCATGCGTTCCTTTGAGCCTAGGCCCCAAATGCTTATTAGTTTGCCTACGACAGATAGTTATTAAAGATGAGGAATTTAAGGTCAACCGGTCTTTTTACATTTCTTTGTGAAATATTGACACAAGTGTAAGCTTGCAAATTGAAATAGTTGGTCTTACATGTTGGGTTGATTGCCAATAAAGTGGTTTGAGTATGGAAATTATGTGAAAGGGGGTTTATTACTAGAGTGCTCTTTAAATGATGTATGACTATCTGAATAGGTTTTTCTGGCTTTATATTGAAGGGAAGTGGTTTTGGGGATAGATAGAGAATGAATTAAAGAGGGCTGTAAAATAGTTTGGACGTGGATGTACTCTAGTTGATCTGCATTGTCTTGTGTTCCCGTTGATCTTTTTTGTCGTTGTTTTAGATTCCGCTATTTCGATGAGCTTTTGAATAGAGTAAAAAAGTTAATAAAGGTATAGAAGATGGTTAATTGGGATGTTGTCTCCCTTTTCAAAAAATAAAATAAAATTTGAATGGGGTCGTGCTTAGGAGCATTGTAGCAAACAGCAAAGTTAATGATAGGCAGTGGGGTACGATTATTCCACATACAGCACGCTTTTTAAGGCATTTTGTTAAATAGTAATGTGCTCATAGGTGTAATTCAGATCTCCATGGAAATGCATCGCTTTGGTTATTGATCAAGTTTCGCAACTTAATGTAACACAGGTTCAGAGTGGAATTTGTGTTTTTGAGAGTATGCGTGGGTTGTATCGATGATCACATGTTTACGGTTGCACCATTTGATCCAATTCACCCATGATTTATAGCTATTTTCTATTCATGTATCCTGTTCCTTCTTGTTGCCTCTTTGAGGTGTATCGTCTTTAATTAATACGAGTGTGGTTTATCTCATTGTGCGGGCTTATTCATTTGTGAATCTTTCCTTTATCTTCTTCTTTAAGATCCCAATGTTCTTCATTCGAAATGGGATGGCCCTCAATGTCAAAGTATTTACATGGTTCTTGGCTCATAAAAAATTACACTCATAACTTTTCTGTAGTGAAGAGATATGTTCTCTATAAGGGATGAAATGTTGATAACCTATTGTTTCTGCATACCCAATAGCTTTAGCATAAGAGCATAAGCTTTTTGAGATGGCCTCGGGGAATCTAGCTGTGCTTTTGGATACTTAGTTTGAAAGAAATGCTAGTTTTTAATGGTAAATATGATAGTTTACAGGAGTATAAAATGAAATTGTTTTGGTAGTAGCGCCTTTTCATGGATTTCCAGCATTTTTGTGTTCTACAGCTTGGGGTTCGGAACGTGTTGTGTAATATTCATTCACCTTTTTATGTCTTGTTGGTAGACATCGTGTCTCCCATTTTTGTGATCTTCTTGGAGAGTTTTTATGATATTTTGATGGAAATCTTATCAACACATGTTTCTTATGTGGCTAACTTTAGACTATGTTTTTTTTGAAGATGGGAAAGAAGTCAAAGAAGACAAATTTCGCCCCCCTTGATCTTGGGAACCGAAGAGCTCAAAATCCAGTAAGTTCAGTTTTTTATGTCGGACTCTTTCTTTGGCACGGGTAGGCTACTACAGAATTTAAAAAATGCTGCAACTGTCTTCTATTTGGCTGCAGGATCTGCAGAGGGGGCAGGTTCCTCCGATTGATGATGTTCCAGAAGAGAAGGATTTTCCACCGTTAGAGGTTTGATTAAACTTCATAAGTTTGATTGTGTTAGCAATGCTTTGAAAACTAGACTGGTAAACGGACCGGTAGAGGAACCGGGTGGACGGAGTTATCGGTTCCATCGCCCGCGATGTCATAATTATGTTGGGAACATCTTAATAATATGAAATTAACCAAAATATTATCATATAAAGAAGTCGTGCGTACAAAAACTTTGGAATAGAAATGTACCGTCATTATTTGAAGTGGAAGTCTATTTTTCAAAGTGAAATGAACTGTTTGCTTTTGGTAGAATCCCACATCGGTGGGAAAGACCACTTGAGGCACCCCTTGACTTTATAAACCATCTCAACGCTTGCCCCACTTCACGATGCAACTGTCCGTTGCAAGGGAGCATTATACGGTGGCAGACCATTAGGCTAAATTTCAGTAGTTCAAATTTTTTGCTTGACCAGTTTGATTGGCCCGGCCTGTGCCTGGTTTTCACGGTTGACAGTTTAACTGTTTTCTTTGAGTGTTTTCCCCAATTCAAACCGGTTTTGAGTTTAGAACGTTTGTTGAATCGATCGGACCAGAGTCACTGAATCGATCGGACCAGAGTGACTCTGGTCGATGGTCCAACTGCTTGAACCGGCTGGTCCGATTTAAAACATTGTGTTTTAGTGTTGTTGGTCCATTACTGAAGTGGGGCAACTGCCGGACACGCGTGTTTTGATTAAACTTCATAACCACATAGCATAAATATTAATGGTGCAAAAGCTTCCCTTATTCATGATTAAACTTCTCTTGTATCTAATTCATATAGTCTCGGTCTGAACTTATTGAAATATTTCACATGTCTCAATGAAGGGCGGGGGCGCATCCAGTAGTAGCTCAATGCCCCAACAAGACTCAACTTTCGAAGGACCCAAACCAGGAATAACAGTAAGTTTTTTTTATTTGATGATGGGCAAGTATGACTTGAACACTAAAAAACTTCTCTAACAAAGATAAAAAGATAATGAATACAAAAATGTGGGAAAAAAAAATGGCATCCAATCCTAAATATATATTTTTCCCAAACCACATTTTATTTGGGTTTTGTATATTTCATAGTGATGTTTTGGATGGTGACTCGTGTTTTTCGATTTGCTCTGTGGGAATTGAGGTGTGTCTCTGATTTTGGGATTCCTTTTGTGAAATGGGTCTGAATTGAGTGAACCTTGTCTAAAATGGAGTTGAGTTTCTCAAAATATTTTATAGTTGGGTCTAGAATTGATTTATTAATCATCTCAAATTGTTAATATGCATAGTCAAGCTTTACTAAGAACGTACTGTAATGTATTTGCAGTTGTATGAAGAACCAAAATTGGAAGGGACAAGCATTCAATACTATAAACTGGGCAAATTGAAGGATGGAGTTGAAGTGGGGATTACTTCCCTATCCCGGAGCATCGAGGTGTCACGCGCGACGAAAATTAATATTGTTTCTTTCAGCAACATTGAAGACATGGCTGCACAGTTTTGGACATTGAGGTATTGTGTTGGGGACTTTGTTCTGAAGACCCACTTTGTTGATGAAGTAGCTTAAGCCATGATAGTCGAGTCATTTGATGAAGACATCAATATGTGGCTTAACAAAAAGAAGGGAAAAGAGATGGAGTGGTGACCAGGTAGGTCTTTCATGGTGGACTCACCTGGTAAAAAATGGATTTCATTCTATATTCAGGTAATATAACCTTCAACTTTGAGTTTTATGTAATGATTGAAACTTGGATAAGACGTTAATCAAACATTTTGTTTGTCGTCCAGGGACATTCTCTCTGGCTTACGCGAGATCTACAAGCGTGGCTACTATCATGGAATGTTCCTTGAAGGAGTCGCCATAAAAAACAACAGAGCAAAGCTGTGGAACTTCCGGTGCCAAGCCAGGCAAAGGTAATTTGTTTCGAGTAGATAGTAGAACTGTGGACCATCCGGATGCTTTTTTCCCCGTTGTGATGCCGTTATTTCTTTGGATGCTCGTTTTTTTGTCCTCTTGTTATCATTAATTATGTTCTCTTTGGGTGGCCCTAATTTAACGACTCAGATTTTTTTGTGTTGTCTGACTATCTTGCCCTCAGTTTAATCTTTTCTACTCCTCTCCTTGTTTGCAAACCCTTTGCCGTTCTCTTTATGTGCTTTCTCATCTTCTTTGAGTTCGATCCGCTTATCTCTCTCCAATTTGTTCTCATCTGCTTTGCAAGTTCAAGATCTCTCTATCCCGTTCATCTTGATCAGTCAAAATTAAAGACCTCCTTTTGTGGTCCACAACTATTCAAACGGCCGCACGTTACTGATCTTAGGATGGAGCTAATGTCTTTGAACTCATCAACTATCACATGATTTTCTAGCTATTGTCACCGTGTATTACACAAAAATAAAAGGGAACACCGTAAAAGTCAAAGAAATATTGGAATGAGAGAAAAAAGAGGATAACGAGGTTTTTGATTTTCCTTCAAACCTCTTCAAACAATCTGTTCTAATTAACTCCTTCAAATCTCTTCTTCATGTTCCTTCAATTCTTTGAGAATGAGGTTTTTTATTTTCCTTGAGAGAAGCTGATGATTGAGAAATGGGTTCCTTGGGTACTCTGCGTCAGAGAAGAAAGAAAGTGAACGTACAGTGAAAAACATTGTTGGGGGGGGGGGGGGGGCGGCTTGGTCACAACTGTATAGTTGTCATGGCATTAAACAAAAGTGTAATGGCATTATTATTCCCCTATCTCTTTTGTTTATCAAAACTTAAGTTCATGTATAGAATATATAATTCAATTTTTTAGGTCTTTATACAGGCTTGTAGAAGGATTACATATATTTCCTTTTATTCTTTTCTTAGATGTTGACCGTAATGAAGTGAGGAATGACTTGAGTGCTCTGAAGAGAATGGAGTACTTTTGCGGACTTCGAATTTCGATCTTGAGTCAGAGCATCAGACGTGATCGCAGGACATCTTGCGCGACTACATATGCCACGTGATCATAGGACATCTTGCGCGACTACATATGCCTGAAGACATTGGGAACTTTCTAAAAGTTCTCAACGACGAGACATTGTTGTAAAATACAAATTATTTTTTTGCTTCATCATTTTAGTTGGTTTAACCTTATGTCAACAATTTTTTTCCTTGACTAATTTGCAAAGTTTTGTTTGTTTGTCGACAGTGAAAATGTTGATCTATCTTGGTTGCTCAATGACCCTGCATTCTGGGACGAGAAGAAAAAGCGGTTGTGGATTGCTGATCTTTGGGAATGTGTAAATTCATCGGAAAAAGGGACAAGCGGTTTGTTTGATACATATCTCCCTGTTAAGCATAAGAAATGGAGAGAGACAGTAGTAGAAGGAAGCGGCTGGCATGACGACGTAAAGAGAAGCAGACAAGATCAGATATAGGAAACAAAATGGGGGTTCAGAGGTGGATGTGGATATTGATTTCCATGAACTAACTAGGTTTTACAGACACTCCATTGAGCACTATGATAGGGTAAGGGTCACAATTGAATTTCAACTCTTTTTTGTTTTTCCTTCAAGTTTGATCTAGAATTTAACTCTTTTTTTGGTTTCCCTTAAAAATTAGAAGCAAATTCGTATTAGAGAAGAGATTGATCAAGCAATCAACGAGACTTTCTCCTATCCTTTGCTCGGGTCTCCGGTTGGCTTGCACCAGTTCTTTGTTCCATGCGGTTCCTATGTGGTCTGAAGAACAACAGTAGTAATCTAGCTTGATCAATGAGATTAGTACTGTTGTTCTTCAAATCACATAGGAACCGCATGGAACAAAGAATTGGTGCAAGCCAACCGGAGACCCGAGCAAGGATAGGAGAAAGTCTCGTTGATTGCTTGATCAATCTATTTCCTAGTGTGAATTTGCTTCTAATTTTTGAGGGAAACGAAAAAAAGAGTTAAATTCTAGATCAAACTTGAAGGAAAATAAAAAAAGAGTTAAAATTCAATTGTGACCCTTACCCTATCATAGTGCTCAATGGAGTGTCTGTAAAACCTAGTTAGTTCATGGAAATCAATATCCACATCCACCTCTGAACCCCCATTTTGTTCCCTATATCTGATCTTGTCTGCTTCTCTTTACGTCGTCATGCCAGCCGCTTCCTTCTACTACTGTCTCTCTCCATTTCTTATGCTTAACAGGGAGATATGTATCAAACAAACCGCTTGTCCCTTTTTCCGATGAATTTACACATTCCCAAAGATCAGCAATCCACAACCGCCTTTTCTTCTCGTCCTAGAATGCAGGGTCATTGAGCAACCAAGATAGATCAACATTTTCATTGTTGACAAACAAACAAAACTTTGCAAATTAGTCAAGGAAAAAAATTGTTGACATAAGGTTTAAACCAACTAAAATGATGAAGCAAAAAAATAATTTGTATCTTACAACAATGTCTTGTCGTTGAGAACTTTTAGAAAGTTCCCAATGTCTTCAGGCATATGTAGTCGTGCAAGATGTCCTGCGATCACGTGGCATATGTAGTCGCGCAAGATGTCCTGCGATCACGTCTGATGCTCTGACTCAAGATCGAAATTCGAAGTCCGCAAAAGTACTCCATTCTCTTCAGAGCACTCAAGTCATTCATTACGGTCAACATCTAAGAAAAGAAGAGAGAGAGAGGAGCTGCTGCTGAGAGAGAGAGGAGCTGCTGCTGTGATTCCTATCGTCCGAACAATAGATTGGTTTTAGGGTTTTGTTACTTCATCTTCGAATGTGATGACGTGACTCCCTAGGCAGTTTGCTTGTTTGAATGGAAGTGAAAAATTTGCTCTTCTTCTTCATCTTTCTGTTGGCATTTTGCTTGTTCGGATGATGTTGAGCCTGTTTCGGTCTCACAAGCAGAAGATTACTGTTGGATCTAGATTTTGTAAAATGATTCTAGTTCTGTTTTTACCTTTGTTTGTAGAGTCCAAACCACTTCTCAAAATGCTATATAGAACCCAAGGTTTGTAATGTACATGTGTGAAATGGATTGCTAGTATAGTTTATTTTCATAACTTAAGATTAGACTAAGGTATAGCCTACGGCCACCACTTTCTGCCTAAAAATACGAAGTTTCGTCTATCCATGACAACTGTTATTTAACTGCATGCTGCTACATTTATTGCGAAATATTTGGACTCCGAGATTATTGAAGCTGCACAAGTTGTGCCTTAAGATGATGTATGTGAGCGCTATTATTTTCATCGACCGCAATGGATTTTCTTTCATTCGATTGCCTCAGCAGCAAGTAGGAATTAGTATTAGCCTTGGAAGCAATTGCATCTCAGTTCTTTTCCTGTACGGGTTATTATTCTTAGTTATGTGCTGCTCATATTTCTTTCCATGTAAGACTGTTATTTCTTGCTCATTTGGAATTCGTTTGTTACATTCTTCAAATACATTTCCATTGGATAGAGTTATTGAAAAAGGATTAGTTTGTTGTTGTGGTACATACTATTTGGGAAAAGTCTACTCACACACACTTTTACAGTCAAACTTACAACCGATTTGCCACATTTTAGCGATGGGCTCCATTATTTTGATGATTGGAAATGTTCATGTAATAGAGCACGTCAAAAATAGTTCATGTCAAATTTCATATTTGTTTGATATCAATACTGCATGATTAGAACACATTATGTTCGGTGTGAGTTAGTTATAAATGTGGTATTATCACGCATTCACCGATATCTGATAAACGTGAATTTGGGCATTGTTATTATTTTTGACGTGATTGTTTCTTGTTACTGATCATCAAAGTGTTGGCACTCATATGTCAATGTGTCAAATAGGTTATAACAAGTTTGGTTGTACAAGTGGGAGTGTGATGAGTAGACTTTCTCATTATTTGACATATCGATCGATAGCCCCTCTCCCTCTCACGCACACGAGTGTGATGTACTTTTCTTGTTGCGTCTTAGAATAAGCTGACGGTTCGATGAATCTTTTAACGGCTTTTGGCATAGAATTCGTTCCCCTATCATTGGGTGATTTCCCAAGTAAATCTATTCTCACTTTCAGAAGTGTGGCCTTACAATGTTAAAAGGACAAATTTGAAAGGTATTGAAAGGCAATTGCAGATCATTGCTAATACGTAGGCTCCGTTTGTTTGGGCGTAAAATGTTTTTCGGTAAAATATTTTACCTATTTTCCGGTGTTTGTTTGTGTAAAGAATTAAAAAAATATTTTACATTTTTCATATATTTTACATTTTTCATCAATTGGATGAAAATGATTTACCCTTAAATTTTCCGTAAGTTATTTTTTGAAATGAACCCGCTGCCTTCTACTGCAATTCTCACTACTCAGTTTTCTTGTTCTTGACCCACGTTCAATTCCAATATTCTCAGATCTCTCCACCGTTTAAGCCCCCTCCCCCCCCCCATTTCTCTACACTATTTTGTTGATTTCTGAAAATATTTTCAAGTGCCAACCAAACACCAGAAAATAAAAGTTTGAAATTTGTTTTCTGAAAAAACATTTTATATCGAAACAAACGGAGCCGTAGTGTCACAATCTAAATTGCAATGAAAACTTCTTTTTTGGGGTCAATCGGAAATTCGCAATGAATCAATTTCCTTTCGTGGAAGATGGGTCTCACAATATATGTTAGTGGGTTAGAGAGTTGGAAAGATTTACGTTGGGAGGGGTGAACTTTCGGCAGAACCAAACCATTTGCATTTTTACCAATTGAGCAAGACTAGATGTTACGTAATTTTTTGATAATCGGATGTTCGGGCCGTCTTTCGCATAACACAATTTCACCCAATCCAATGGCAAAGAACGCACGGACTCAAATACCCCCTAAACTTTACATTCAATATCTATTAGACTCTCAAACTTTAAAAAAATTTAATTTTACTCCCACAGTTATATTCCGTTATTCAAATTGACCCTTTCCGTCAAATTTTGTTAAATTGGTAACGGAATTTGCTAACAAGGGTTTTGTCAGTCATGTCGCCCAGCAAATCGAATGGGTTTCCAGTCGCCATTTTTCCAAATAATCCAAACCCAAATGCAAGCCCCCTACTTTAAATGAATTGATAACAATCACAAGCTGTGAGAGAGAGAGAACGCTAATCTGAAATGCAGATTTTATTTGTCCTATGGGAATGAAGCTCGTGTGCTCTGTAAGAATTTGAATTCAAGAACCACCCACCACCGTTTTCCCCCAAATCACGGACTTGGTAAAACACATCCTAGCAAAACCCATTCAACTAGCCGACCCCGACCAAGTGATCAAGTCCTGCGATGAGGCCACCGCCTTTGCACAAGGCCTCCGTCCAGCTCGAGAACTCTAACGGCGACCTCTCCTACCTCCTCCGCCGCTGCCGGCGATGGCTCCGACGACGATTGCCTCGGCGTCGACGGCCTCCCCCTCGCCGCCAACGAGCCCATCCTCTGCTAGTTGCTTTGAAAAGAGAGAGAGAGAAAGTAACAAAGTCATGATTTAACAGAAAAAGCCCCGGTTAGCAGATTCCGTTATCAATTTAATGAAATTTGACGGAAATAGTCTATTTGAATAACGGAATATAACTTTGAGAGTAAAATTGATTTTTTGAAAGTTTGAGAATCTAATAGACATTGAGTATAAAGTTTGAAAGGTATTTTGAATTTTTCCCTTTTATAAACCTGTCATTTGATAAAATTTAAAGTATTTGGTATAGTGTGTATCATTAAGGTCCAATTACTACCATTGATTGGTGGTTTCAGTGGTCCTATATAACTTATTTTCTGTCTACCCAACCACCTACATCTGGTTTTGCTCTTTTTTATTAGCGAATTGCCCGTGCATACGTCACTCCAAACTATGTCAAATAATTTAAATTCAATAAGTACATGAGAAGTGTAATTGAAAATTTGAGAAACTAAGTTGAAGATGCATGAGAATTTTGTGGCATTGTCCTTCTACACTAATTAAAAGTCCATAAATCACTATACCTATAGTTGTTCAGAAGCGAAAGAGTCACCATAGTGTTGGATTATTTAGAAAAGGCCTATGTTCTATCTCTGTTTTTGTGTGTATGTGTTTGAAATTCATTGTCTTTGTTAGATTTTTGGTTTGTACTTTTTATGCTCTCTGGCGCTTCAGAGCATATGGCATAGAGCCAAGCTGATGTATGTCTTCTTTGGTATATGTGCAAGTTGTTTTATGTCTGATTGTGGTTACTATATGGCGGTTGGAGTGTACCATTCTTTTTCAGGGTAAGATTGTCTTATCATGATTTTCTTTAGAGTTGGTGTGGTTGTTTGACGTATAGTTTTTGGAAAAAGTATGAGACTGCCTTTTGGCCCCTAATTTGTTATTGAAGTCATGAATTAGTTTGGATAGCACTAGAATTATCAAAAAGAAATTAAAAAAGAAAATTGATAATCGCGCTCCCAAAATTACTGGTGACACTCCACTTTGTTCATAAAGTTACTAATAACTTCACATTATAAGTGGAGCGCCATCAGTAATTTTGAGAGCGCGAATATCAATTTCCTTAAAAAAAAACTTTGGGTGCATGAGTTTGGTTTATTTTATGGAAACCAATTTTCTTTGATATAGTCTAGTTGAGAGACATTTTACTCGTTTTGCATTTTGTTTTTGCAGGCAACTGCGAGGGGAGAGGAAGGTATGACACTATTCTTTGTTTGCTGCAACCCTAACTGCGGCCATCGTTGGAGAGATTGAGATCGATCTGCTTTTGGCCATCCCATATGCTGAACTTGATGCAACTGGTCGTTTGTCGTTGCTCTTCTTTTCTTTTTTTTGTTTCGTTTTGGATCGTCATCAGTGTAATAAGCCATCCGCTGTTTGAGAGAGAGGGAGAGAGAGCCGTTGGAATTTGTGTATAAATAAATTCAATGGTTAAGATTTATGGAAGGAATTTATGTGGTCCCCACACTGTCTTGATTTGTATAATAGATTGATTATCATATATATATATTGATTAATCATCAATGTGGCACTAAAAAGTTTACTAATCTTTGTTATTGATTTATTAAATTCTTAATCAAATTACTCCGTTTATTTATTGTAGTCAATTATAGCGACTAATCATCACTCTGACACTGCAAATTGACTAATCTTTGCTAACACCACCAACGATTATGATAGCTTAGTCACTATATCATGTGGATCGAATGAAATGATTCAATTACTTGTTAAGTATCTGAAATTTCATTAGATACGTTACCTTAGTCCATGAGTTGAGCATTTTTTTTTGTCCCTCTCCACTGAACAACAATTTCCCCAATTTGTTATTGCCACTGCCATCTTTTTTTTTTTTTTGAACGGCGAAAAATTTATTGAAACAGGGATAGGGGAGGGAAATCCAACCAAAGGTTGAAAGAAGTACATGACAAGGGGCAAGCCCTAACTCCTTGGGTCTAAGCAGTTACAAACAAATAAAACAAATTGCAGGAGCCCAAACTACAACCCAGATATACAATAAGCTCAACACCTAATCCGGCCCAAACCAAAGGCCGGCCCGCCCTAACCAAACCCTAACCCAAGAAACTCCAAAACCACCGTCGCTGTACAAAGCACCGAAGCCACACCTCGCCGTTAAGCCACGCCGGCGACTCCCAGATGTAGCGGTCGGCGGAGGGCTCCGGCCTACGAAAACCGGGGAACGGAGAAGCCCAGGCTTGGGCAAACCACCACCAAGAAAAACCCAAACAGCAGCAAACAAAACAGAAAAACGTTAGTGATCACAAAAGGAGATGAGATCCCCGCGCCGGAGAAGCAAAATAACAGCCAAGATCCGAAACGGGCAAACACTCGACGGCCTAAGCACCATCCATAGGGGATCCGTCCACCTCCGCAAACAACCACCAACATCACCACCATGACCGCCGCCGCCACACCACCACCCCAACCACCAAAACCCCACAGATTCGCCATTCAGATTTGAGAACACCTGCAAAACAAGGATCAGAAGAAAAAACACCTACGAGACACCCCTTCCACCACCGCACCACCGCCCAACACCAACGACCACTAGATCCAGACAACGCCACCACCCCGGCCCACCACGACCGACGAGACTCCCACACCGCTAGGCAAACCGGCGGAGCCAAGGAACCGCCGGCAGGAGACGAAAGAACGCCTCTCCCTCCCACGCCGGGGAGGGCGGAAACTCAACAGAAATCAGAGGAGAGAGGGGGGAGCACGATCTGGAGGAGGAGATGGTAGGAGAGAGAGAAAGAGGGGAAAGGAAGAGGAAGTCGGGCCCGGGGGAGGAGGGAAGGAGGCCGGTCACCTCCCCCCAGGCAGGCGGCGGCGGTGAGAAAACCGAGGGTTTCAAATCGCCTAGAGAGAGAGGGACTCGTACAGCCCCACTGCCATCTTTATTGCAATAGGAAAATAAGAAGAGATGACTATATATTTGTCAGGCGACTTATATATTTGTCAGGCGACTTCTTTCTTCTTCTTCTTTTTTTTTTTTTCCTTTTTGTCTTCTTGTATTGTGAATTTACAATATTGTCCTTCTAAGTGAGAGTATACAAATGAAGAATAATTTTGTAAATTCACATCACAAAAGAACGATAAAAAAACCCGGTACTTTGGGGAGAGCTTAATTTCATGTAGACACTCTCTTTAAGGAGAAATTTTTCAATGTCGGGTGGGCACGGATCAAGTGGTGCCAAACACACATCTCGGCCGTCCAAATGTGTTTTGAACAGTCCAGATCTATTTGGGCTTGAGGGGGTATTTTGGTAATTTTATACTAAAAATTACCCAAACAGATCTGGGCCGTCCAACACACATTTGGACGGCTGAGATGGTGCTCGGCACCACATGGCCCGTGCCCACCTGACACTGAAAAACTCTCTCTTGAAGACATGTTTAGTGCCAAAACAAATAGAGGCATCAACTTGTATAGAGAGTGTGGACTGAACATCATGCAATTCTACATGGCATTACCAATCAAAAACTTGAAATTGGAAACTTATATTACTCCTTAAAAGCTCAAAGAGATTAACGAATTCCCTGTAGTTTTTCTAAATTCAATCTGTAATGCAAAAATAATAACTAGTACAGAAGAAGAAAACAAATGTAAAAGGGATGTAAAACCGCAGAGGTTCAATATAGAATCCAAATTACAGCAACACAAGTGCGAGTAGAATCAAAACCGCAATGGCCGGAGGAGAAGACCCCATAGAAGCAGTACGAGGAGAAGAAGATCCCTTAGCACCCTTGGGACCATTAGCCGAAGGAGGAGAACGCCCCGTAGCACCCCCAGGAGCATCAGCCAGAGGAGCAGGAGCCGGAGGAGAAGAAGGTGAAGAGGAAGGAGCTATTTGAATGGTGAAGTTGCAATTCCCCTGAGATATGTTCTGCGTGGTCACCTTGGCTAGGCCTTCGAAATCACAGGCCAACGGGTTTTGGTTTTGGTTCTGGAAGTACGAATTAAACGCGAACGAAGCGCTCGCGTTTCCATCCAGACCACTGCAGGATTTTCCATACCCAAGCGGAGTACAATCCGCCATGCTGCAAGCGTACTTAACATTCTCCTCAAGCTTGGTCAAATTGGCATTGGGTGCATTGGGATTAATCGCGCACCACTGCTTCGCTTGATACGTCACGTTCTTTGCTGCCACGAGAGACTTGTTTTGGCCCTGACCCGAAAGATCCAATGGGAATTTAGGCTGGCCGTCGTACCTGAAAATCCCCCAGTGCGGCTCGAAGTCCCCCGGGAGAGTGCTCTTGGCATTCTCGTCGAGGAGTCCGAAAAAGTAAACTTCGATATATCCGGGCCTGAGTGGTGTCCCAACATTTTTCGCAAGCCTTCGTGCAAACCCATTGTAGAACTTCTGAGCCAAAAGTGCGTTAGCATTCTGTTCGCCGTCCGTGGGCCACCCTATCTCCCCTACTATAATGCTCAGGTTGCCACACCCCTCGGCCTTCAAGGCCGAAATCAGTGTGTCCAAGTTGGCTTCGAATACGTTAGTGTATTCGACGCCATTATTGTCAATGAGGGGAGCGCTAACCCCATCGAAGAAAGCGAAGTCTATGGGGAATTGGCCCTTGCCGTAGTAGAGACTGAGGAAAGGGTAGATGTTGACGGTGAAGGGCGCGTTGTTCTTGTCTAGGAACTTGACGATTGGAGACACGACATCGGTGATGTCTGGCCTGAACCTTCCGGCAGAAGGGACCGGATTGTACGACGGGGATTCGTAGATGTCGGCGTTCAAGGGCACGGTGGCTTTGGTGGACTTGCCGATCCCGGCGTCGTTGAGGGCATTTTGGACATTCTGAAGTGCCGGGAAGGTGACATTGGTGAATCTATCCTTGTAGTCTTTGAGAAATGGTTCATTCCCAACTGCTACATACCTGAACACAAGTAAGAGTAACAAGTCTATATTGAACGAGAGATAAAAGTGCCTTGGCTTGGAGAGAATTCTACCAAGAGATTTCATACAGTACTTATGATGCATGTCATTTCCCCACACAGATTAAATTCCTTCCGACGGCAGTGGAAACCATGAGTTTTCCATCACCGTCTTTATGGGTCCCACCCTGTGTTTATTCGCGATTTAAATTGTTCATTTTGTAGGACCCGCAGAATAGTGCAATCATTCAAAAAATTAGCTAGATCGGACATCGATAGGTGTATCAAAATTTGAGTTATGATTTATGAAATGGATGGTCATGAACAATTTAACTTCATATTTATTGACAGAATAAGACCGTTACTTTATAAACTAAAATTCATCTTTTGATATGCTCATTGATGTCTGATCAAACTGATTTTTTGCATGAATATACTATTCCGTGGGCCATAAAAGATGAAAGTTCAGATTATAACAATAAATGCACAGTGAAGCTGGGGGTGGAAAACCCACCGTTTCTACCGCCAGTGCATGCCGTTTCTCAAATTGAGTACGTAGAAGATTGCATTTAACTCGGAAACGTACTCTCTATGCAGAGGACAATGTTTCCAAAATCTTGAGTGCATGTAGGTAAAATGGTGTTATTCCGCAAAGCAGATTTTTTATGGTACATTTGGTTATCCTAGTTGACAATCGAATCTTCTAAACAATTCACATCTTTTCCTTTTAATAAAATGTTACTTTTGCCGATAAAAATAAAAATAAAACGCACAAAGTTCACGAGGAAAGACCCATGCCATGCATGATGATGCTTTGCAAGTTCTCCGAATGGCAAACGTTTGTGCAGGAATAGTGCATATATATGGCCATCGAAATCGTATGGAATAGAGCGAGAGATCGAGAGGGGGAGAGATTTTTACGTGATGTTGACACCCGCATTGGTATACTGGGTGACATTGTGCTCAACCCACTTCTTAGCTACATCGTAGTCTCCCATGGACCCGAGAAGATCGTTTTGAATGGCGATCATGACCTCGATGCCAGAGCCGGCGAGAGAGTTCAGGATCGACTGGTCCGCGTCGAAAAGCTTCACCTTCTTGATCCCGTTGTCCTTCAGCATCTGAACCACAACCTTTGGAGGCAATTTGTGGGTTGCAATTGTACCCCAGTTCACGCCTAGGCCCTCAACCCCCCCATAACAACCCAAAAGCCCCACAAACAATAGTAACGAACAGAGCTGCTTTAACATTTTACTGCTGCAAATGGATACCCACCTGTTGTAGAAATCCAAAAAAATGGAATTTCTACTACAGGTTTGGGGGGAGGAAATTAATGGGTTTTGGGTTCTGAGGGAGTTAACGAAAACGTCGTTACCGGGTCTTCTATTTGTAGGGTGTGTGTATTTTTAGGTTGGGACGAGCGAAAAAAGCGGGGGGAAAGGCAACTGTTTTTTTATGAGGTGGTGCGCGATTTGAATGAAAATGAAGGATCCTTCGCCTTGAAAAGCTTGGAGTGTGAAGAGAAAAATATGGATCGGAATGGTGGTCCGAGGAAGAAAAATAACCGAACAAATTGCTATGAATTATTCATCCTGTCAAAGGGGGAAAATATAACCGAAAAAAGGCGATGTATATGCGTATAACAAAGAATGTGTCGCGTGTGACATATCTAAGCTGAGAAGATATAGCGTAACAAAAAATAAAAACACGATGCATGAAAGGGTTGAGGAACAGAGGATGCCTTGAGAATGAAAATTTTGTGCCAAGAAAAAAGGAGGGTACTAACAGATTCCTAACATTAGCAGGTTTCTAACTAGGAAACTTAAGAAACATGAGATTCTTTTTTCTTTCTCATAATTGAAAAGACATGGTTTATGTCCACATTTTCATCAAAAGCTTGATAGTCCTTTACTCGATCAAGAAGCGTAAAAAGCGCGCTCTTGTGGATATTATACGCTTTCTCAACAAAATGAAAACAAAGATAAACAGGGTCTCAACCCATCTTTGTTCACCGATAACATGTTCCCAAAAGAGGCGGTTATAGATGAAATTTTGCGCGTAGATATCTCGTGCGAATGATGGCTAAATCAATCCCAAGTGGTTTTTTTTGTTCTCAGCAAAAGAAGATTTTATAAAGCTCGATAATGGTACATCGAGGGGAAATGAAAAGAATAAGCAGCAAACGTGCTTATCCCAAACGAAAACAGAGAAAAATATACAGCCTAAGAGAAACATCCAATAAACAGTTGGAATTTACAAACACCCCGAAGGATCAAAACTAAAGTTTTAATCTTCTTATACCATCTAAGCAGCCCTCAAAATCCTCCGCTTTGTAAATCTTAACATCAAATTTGGCTTTCAACCACATTGCCACTCTGGTTTCGATTAGATCACCCACTGCACTGACCTCCATTGTTGCATTTTTTAATACGTACTCGTTCCTCGCTAGCCAAATAGATCAAAGGGCTGCATAAAAAACATGCTTCCTAAATATGTTTCTCCAAATTCCTAAATTTGTTACTATTAAACCACCAAGCTGCCAATCAGCCAATGAAGCAGGGCATACCCAACTGATATATAACCACTCCCTAATCATCGACCGAATATCCCCAGAAATTGGCACTGAAGAAGAAGGTGGTGAGGGGTTTCCAACCCCAACGAACAGAGCTGGCCCTGATTTTTTAGGGGCTTAAAGCGAAAATTAAAAATGAGGCCCTTTTGTTGGACTATTATAAGGGGTAAAAAAGTAGGGAGGGCCCCCAAAATTCAAATTTTTTTAGAGACCTAAAGCGGCCGCAACACAAGTTTTAGCTCAGGGCCAGCTCTACCAAGTACCAACGAACAGAATGGACATAGTACCTCCTGGCCTACTTGAATGATGTTCCTGTTGAGAAGCACAGATCTAGCAGGTATAGCATTTTACTCTGAACAGCCTTCCCCGAAAAGATTTCAACCTTAGATGGGCTAAGATTTTTCCAGCAGATAGCCCAGAAAATTATCGGTAGCCCTCGCTTGAAGTTCCCACTACCCGGAAGCTGATTTCACAGCGAAGCACTTGTCTGTAGACCATTTCCATTGCAAAGAATCAGGTTTGGAAGGATCCAAAACGAAATTCTGCAATCTTTGTTGTACCTCCTCCGCTTGCTAAGAGTGATTTGATCAAAGTGAGTCTTCCCCCAGTAGAAATATATCTCCTCTTCCACACGGCCAACTTTTTCTTTATTCTGTCAATAACTGGATCCCAAGTGTTCCGAGCAAGCGATTTAATGATATATTCCTAAGTAACGAAGCTGTTAAAGACGGCATTACTGTAAAAACGGACCCACATCGAAGACGCGTATTGCCCTGGAAAGAGGCAGACCATGAATTCAAGAAATCTCAGTCCCAGGGCAACCAACCAAGTTCATGACACATCCCAGGTAACATATGACACCATCAAATGCAAATGCAAACGTAGATGCCGTGGCTTTTCTAACGTAAGATTAAGAGTGCTAATGTGCAATGCGGAGAAAAAATGTGAGAGGTTTATCCATTCCAAGGCAATACCGAAACCTACCTTCCAAGTATTGACCTTAGCATTTCAGTCAGGATTTCGCGGGTGTAATACCTTGTGCTGAACTTCTTGAAAATTCAGTCTTCCAATTTATGCAGGAATAAGGCTGTTCTTCAATTCTTTTGCTTTCTATATATGAAGATTGTTGAAGACAAAGATGGACAGGACTACTCCAACGAAATGTCACCATAAAATTGCTCCATTGTGACTTGAAAGTCACAGGTTTGAGTCGCGGAAGCAGAGAGCAGTGGTGGAGCTAGGATTTTTAATAAGTGGGGTTGAAAAATTAAACTATGCATGATTCACTTTTTCTAGTTGCTAATTGAAAGAAGTTAATCAAAAAGTAGATATATATCAATAACAAAATATAACTTAGATTTGTGGGTGAAAAGCGGGTTCTGTGAGGTCGCTTACGTATACAAGAGTGAGCCGGAGAGGTTCGATTGGTCGATAATCAGTACCAAGGGGAAAAGAGGAATAATCTCGTGGGGTGAGGGCTAGAGCAAGAGGTACGGAAAAGACAAAGGCAACGTGTCTCCTTTGTTCTCCGCGGGGGGTGAATGACGCCTGCCCTTTCTAGAAATCCAGATGAGTGAGGTCACTTTCTCTCCGGGGAGGAATGTTCTCCTTCCTCAGAATCAGTGCTCTCTCTCTCTCTCTTTTCCAGAAAGGTCAGCCTCTCTCAATCATTGGGAATGTCAGGGGTATTTATAGGGCACATGGGCCTAGGTCAGGCCCAGGACGGCGCTCCTATAAGACCCCAACACGTGTCCCTCCCGTACCTCCAGGTCGCGGAAGACTCGTCCTCCCGCGGAGGACTTCCGCGGGTGAACTCGCGTGTCCACGACGTTACCTCCATCCCAAGCCACCAAGCCACAAGAACTTCCCCAATTCCCGCAAGAGCAAGGTCGCGACCCGCGGCGATCGTTTGCCTCCCGCGGGGTCCTTTCCGGGCCTGCCTTTTAGGCCAGAATAGGATCCCGGGGTCTTCTTACAGCATTTGTATCAATTCCAACAACTCCAGTATGTCTTTTAGCTCTTCCTGGCGGGGCCCGCGAGATCTTTACTTCCGCGGGTCACTTCCGCGGAGTCTTCAGTTCCGCGGGCCGGCTCCGCGGACGTCGATTTTATCGTGCTACGTGTTCCCTTTCCATTGGTCAGTCAAACGTCTCCTTTGAATAAAGTTTGACTAATGTTGACTTTCCGTGTGGACCTGGTCGCCACGTGTCCTCAGCCGATAGGCTGGTCAACAAGTCTTCCCTGATGGCCTGTCAATAAATGTGACCGCGCCTACATATGCCCCCCGCGCGCGTACGACAAGTGCACGTCGTCCGCGTGCGTACCATCCTCTTTGTAAGTTTCCGCGGTCGTCCTGGGTCTGTCCCGCAGAGCAACGGGCATGATAACTGCTAATGTCTCTTCGTGTACCGACGTGACCCTTCGTGTACCATCATGACCTTTCGTGTACTGACGTCATAAATGTCCCCACCGTTTGACCACTATATAAACCCTTTGTCCATTATTTCCTTTTCTACCAAACTCCAGATTTTCGTCGAACTGCTGTCAATTTGTCTTCTGACTTTCGAGCGACTGTTTCTCTTGTCTCTTTCTACCCTTCGCGGCCAACACTTTCCTTTTTCTTTCACGTTACTCGCAAATGGCTGCACGTGGTCCAATCGTCGAGATCCCGGTGCCCTCCGCGGACCAGTGGCAGAGGGCCCCCTATCTGCGAACAGTTGGGGACCCATTCTGGGCCCTTGCTGAGGCGTATCCTACCTTTGGCCCCCCTGTGGTTAACCCTATTTTCTTCACGGCCCCTGCCGCCCCGGAGGATGCAGAGCCCGTCAATCCCTCCTCGGTGCTCCGCCTTCGCCTTGAGCGCGGGGATTTCCCCTACGTGGAATGCCGTTTTGGGGCTCAAGCTTCTGTTCCCACTGACTGGGCGGACTGGGTTGATGACGTCGTCAATAATCCACGCTACAAACAGGTGTTGCTGGCCTCTGCCACTCTCGAGGCCGTCCAACTGTCGCGGCGCCTGAGCATTCCTCGGCAGGGGGCCGCGAACAAGAACTTGGAATTCGCGTGCTCACGTTGGAGCAGTGATTCTCACTCTTTTGCATGGGCATGGGGGGAAAGTGGCCTCTCACTTGAGGATGTGCATATCCTCACCCGCTTGTCTCTACGCGGGGGCAACATCCTGGACTTTGCCAAGCTCTCGCGGGCGGAACGAGATGAGGTGGGGTCTCTGAAGGATTTTCACAAGAAGGCCCAAAACGGGCCAATCTTTACCCCTCAGGGGGTCCGCAAGGATCACGCGGCAAACGCCAAGAAGACCTCCCTCGGCAGTTGGTTACGCTATTTCTTCAGGGATCTTCAGCCCGCGAGGACTGTCGCTCCTGGCGCTGAGCGAGATTTTGATGAGGGCCCCCAATACGGTCAGCACTTCTACATGGCGGGCTTCTTTTCTTATTTCCTCTCGTACTTTGTCCTGCCCGACTATCCCGCCGATGGCATCTCTCAGGCGGTCTTCCCGCTGGCCGTCCTTCTCTCCCGCGGCCAGCCTGTTGCCTTAGCGCCGCTGTTTCTGGGGTCGCTCCTCCGCCAACTGGACCTAGTACACGCGGACTATGCTAGGTCACTCGGAAGGTGTGACCACTTTTCGATGGCTCACTCCACCTTCCTGCTCGCGTACTTCTTCGAGCATTTTCGCGCTGTCGCCCCGGAACCCCTGGCCCTTAATGTCTCGGGAATACGCTCTCGCGCGGAGCAGTGGCACG